>MNCI01023058.1:608932-697537 GCA_015680685.1 Gnetum montanum | reverse complement strand
TTTAACAGTGCATAATATCTTTCCAAGGCCATGTCCAAGGGTTCATGTTGTGCTTGTTTCCACTCTTGGATTTGTTTCCTCAAGGTTGACACTCTTGCGTAGGTTTGATATCTTTTGTTAAAGAGTTCTCTCATTGTTGGCCAACGTCGTATTGAATTTGGTTTTAACAATCTATACCATACTTTTTCTTGGCCAATGAGTATCATAGGAAAGAGCTTGAGTTTTTGCCAACTGTTATTAATGTTGTTCCATGTGCAAGCATCGTAGAAAGCTTGTAAATGTTGTTGTGGATCTAAGTCATAGCCTCCTATAAAATTGGGAAAGTTGTTTAAATCGAGCTTGGGTAGACGACTCTCTTTACGATGCCTATGGGAGATTTGAATAGGCTCTTGTATTTGCATTAGGCTTGTAGTGGCCAATGGGGGTTCATCGTCATCAAGTAGGTTATGCTTTTGTGCGTTGGGACGATGTTGCCTTTGTTTATGTTTATAAGAAACCCCCACCTTAGGTTGTGTACTCCAATCTTCATTGTCATATAATTCGTTGGTTCTCCAATGAACTTCCCCACTAGGTGTGACGTTATTATAGTCTTGTAGGAGAGGCATGGTTGTGAAATTGTGTGAATTTATATGTGACTTTTTATAATTATTTTTATGTAAAAGATATATCGTTAAGTCTTGTACAATGACCTTGTATGATATAACTAATCTAGATAACTAGCACCATCCCTGGCAACGGCGCCAATGATGAGTGGTGAGGTACCCCTACACTTAACCATACGAATATGAGCGTTACACGTGCGATCCGGTCGAACTCCGCAGACGGACTAGTTGTGGCATCTAGACAGTTAGCCTTAGGTTGCAGTTCACTATCTTCCCACCTGGACTAGTATTAGCTTTGTCACGTATGGTTTAGTCCAGAGTGAGGTGTATGATGTGTTCCTATGCTAACGCTACTCCTGGGTATGATGGTAAATAATATTAACTAAACTAGGAAGGAAAGAGAGAGAGAGGGTACGAGAGAATCTAACTAGCCTAAGTGTGATAAGCATCCATTCCTTAATCATCCGTACACATCTTGGACCTCGTGCATGACTGCCACTGGGATTACCAAGTGCAGATCCTAGGTACACTACTGGGTTACCAAGTAGTCACACTTAAATGCTCATGATCAAGTTGTACTCATTCTGCTTTTAAAAGGAGTTTAGGGTGAGAAGAGATTAACTAAGAAAGTAGTAAATAAAAATTAAATATATAATTAATTAAACTAAGTGAATGCTGCAATGATGAAGCAATCTCGATCTTTATTGTCGGTCATGTGTGTGTCCAAGTACGTCACACTCGAATAAAGATTATCGTACAATTACAATCACCACATTGTGTGCATACACTGAGAGGAAAAGGGTTGAGAGAAAGAAATTAAACACTTAACTAAGAACTACTTACTTCAAACTTACTTCTAAGTTTGCCTACCTCTTATTTATAGATGAGGAGGCAGGCTACGATATCGCGTATGCGATATTGCGGTTGACCAAAATGTGACTCATCACTTTATATCCCATTTGAGACATTAAGAATTTTAGTTTGATAACATTTCTTGACTTGATGATTTAGATCTTATAGTTTGAAAATTTGGCCTTTTTGAAAATCTCTGTATCCAATTTTTTAGCAAAATTAAACATTTTGGCTTATGAAACATTCATCATATGAATTTTAGATTCATCAATTACATTCTTGATGTGAGATTTAGGTGTAGCAATTCTTTACTTTAGAATAGTTGGATTCAATGGATATATAGGCTCACTTTCCCATAATCCAAGAAGTTGTTTATTGGATCTGTTATCTAAGTTTTTTTTGTTCAATTTGGAAGTTTGTGGAATTTAGAGTCACGAAAATTTAAAAATATGTAAGTTTTAGACTTATCAATTTGAGCATATATGGGATTCACACTCAACAATAATTTTATAATATATGGATTATAGGCTTGGAAATCTATAATATGTGGGTTTCATACTTACCAATCATTCACTAATATGCGGGTTAGAGTTTTACAAATGTATTGTTTTGTTGAATGGATTAATTATTGATGATGGACTATTATTTTATTAGTTTGGTTATTTATCAAATCTTTATTTATTTAATTCATTAGTTTGGCATCAGTTTTTTGTTTTTTTTGCTAACTTTTAGTTCTAGTTAATCCATGTGCATGATCTCATGTGTCCAACCAAATTCATAACAAAGTATTTGTTGGTTTTGTTTATCCTACTCAGTCTTAGGATTGATTTCCTTAGTTTTGTATGATTTCAAGATAATTATGTTAGCTTAGATAAGGAGGACTTAGAGGATTCTATTGATGATTAATTCATCTTTTAAAGTTATTTTATTAAGATTATGATTTTGTTTTAAGTTGGATTCTATGGTGCAATATTCAATTAAAATTATGAATTTGGTATTGAGTGTTGATGAATCATATTTTTCCTGGCTCTAATATCAGATATATGATATCAGAGCCCTAATATTGGATATGCGATATTAAGTTCGAAGAAGTGATCTCGGATATATGATATCATGGGGTATGTGTTGGCCTATAAATATAGTGCTTGGGCACATAGTTTCCATATAGTTTTTTGTCATAGTATAGTAAAGTGCTTGTAGTTTCTTTTCTCTTGAGTTAGAATATTTTCCAAAGTGCCTGCAGTAGGAGTCATTGACTATATAGATCTTTATTCAAGCACAGATGTACTTGAGCATGACAACATGTGCAGCAATAAAGACGAGCTTTTTGATCAAACATTATAGCACCTTGGCTAGCTTAATTATTTTATTCATGCATTTAATGTTTTATGCAATTTCCTTTAATTCTCCCTAGTAATTAAGCTAAAGTAAGTGAGTTTGATTAAATAGAATTAATTAAGCACATAAGTACGACTGCTTCGAGCATGCGTATGACTCTTGGTAATCCCAGCAACGCTTAACATTTGGTAACCTAGCAGCGTTATACGTGTTCAGGATGTGCACGAAAAGTGGGACCAGATACTCATGTTAGGATAGTTAGTTATCAATTAGCAATTAGATTAATTAAATTGATTTATAAATTGAGTTTCAACTTGCTGTTAATCATAGACAAATAAAGTATAAAATAATAAAAATCATGTGTTTGAATTACACTTAACCATACAATTAAGAACTAGTGTAATTAAGAACAAGTGTAGTCAAGAAGACAATGATTGTCACAATTGTATTTCATGTCATAGAACTAGTGTACTTGGGAACTTAAGGTCTACAAAATTCAACTAGATTGCACGTGGACACTTGTGATTCATATGGGTTGATGTAGGGGTACCTTGCCACTCATCATTGGCACCATTATCGAGGACCTTTAGTTGTTACGTGCATTATATAGAACTTAGTGAAAAATTATTCAAGATCGTTGGAATGAAGCCTAAAGTCATATCATACATTAAAATAACTACAAAAATTTTAAGAAGCACATTGCATTTTTTATTTTCTAACACAAGATGTCTTCTTCTTACAGGAGTGATTCTCTACCCAAGTTTGATGGAGTAAATCAGTAGGTGCCCCAAAAATATATAGTGATATATGCTCATCTTGATGACTATGTACCCAATTTCACCTTCATCCTACACTAGGATGAACTTCTGCAGTGGTGAGACATGGAGGGCAACATTGTGTTGTTGCCCAATCAATCTATTCTTGTGATGCTCCAGCAAACTCTTATGTGATTGGACCTTTAGGGACTTCATGTTGAGTATGTTGTGTAGGGTAGTGATGCTAGGGATTATCATTGCATTGATGCACAATGTCTAAGGGATCGACAGCTAGAGCACTACTACAAATCTGCAAAGGGGAAGTGGTTCAATGATTCTCCATACTTGACGTACCAAAAAGATGGTGGAGAATCCTTCTTTGGAGGTTTTCCATTCAACAAAACTTCTCTCTTTGACTTTGGTGAAGGAGGTCAAAACCAAAACCTACAGTCCATGATCCATAATCTAGGTTTTGCCAAGAATGGATACAATGACAAAGGGGGATCTAAGAAGGAGAGTCATGGTAGGGATGTGGATGAGAAACATGATCATGATTGTGGTTGTAATCATCGAAGAGGGGCACCATGATTATGCTAGTCCTTCTTCCTCTTCAACTTCATTATCTTCTTCCTCTTCTTGCTTTGAACGCAATTGTAGGGGGTGCAATTATGATGGAGGTGATTGACAAGAACAAGATGATCATAGGGATTGTTGGCCAAGTTAAGACCTGGGGCTTGAGCATTCAAGAGAGACCCACCACCATGAATGAAGGGGTAGTAGAGGGAATCATAAGGACTAGAATCATGGCCTCTATGGGCCTTTTCTTATTACCCGAAGCATGCGAAACATTGTAGAGGTAGTGAGAATTCCTACAAGGCACATTAAGGATAGTTGGATTAAGAGGTTAGACATGAATAATATTCCTAGGTTTGAAGGGGGATATAACTAAGATCTGTAGAATAATCTTGAAGCTTTCCATGATGCCTATGTCTTGTAGAATATAGAAAATGATTGCCAACAGCTTAAGTTGTTTCCAAGGATACTCATTAAAGAAGCGGAACGCTGGTACCAGAATCCATCCGATAGTGGAGTATAATGCTTGAATTGTTCAACAAAAAATATGAAACGTACTCTTAGGTGTTGAAATTGAGGAGGTAGATCCAAGGATGGAAATAAGGGACACATATACCCTTGGATGATGCCATAGGCCAATACTATTTCTTATTGCACACATGTCTTGGCCTCGGTTATTCTTAGTTGGAATAACTTCACCATATCATAGATGGGCTCCGATCAGAAACAAGGAGAACTCTTAGCATCTATGCCCAAGGAAAATTGTTAGAATTAAGATCCCATTAGATTCAATGGTTGATTGAGTAGGTAGTGAAAGAATAAGGAGAGTTGAGGAAATGTGAAAGTGCAAAAGAATACAATCACGATCCTTCCATTCGTAAGAGGGAGGTTTGATTTTGTGATAGCGAAGAGGAAGCATCATTGATGAGGTTGTAAGCTGGAAGACCTTATCAATTGAAAAATGCATCTTTGAAATTTTGGCTAAAGTAGATCGGTTATGGGACTCTATGGATAGCAAATTTCAATCTATCCTAAAAATTGCTAACAAGTCCAAAGAACAAGGTAGTGATCATGATCGCAGGAGAAAAAAGGAAATTGAATTGCCAATCAAATGGGTAAGGGAAAGATTGCTGCAATAGAGGAGGTTGTGGAAATTGAATCAGATCATGATGGTGGATGTGACATTTGCCAATATAAACATCCTAAGGGATGTTTTCCCATTGTGTCACACTTACAAGAGTGTGGGGTGTATGCTCTAAATCCCTGACTAGCAAGAAGGTGAAGACCCAGAAGATTGCCTTATCCTTAAGGCAATCCCAGGTAGTTCCATTAGCAAGAACAATATTATCGAAGTGGAATTCCACCACAACCATACGTGTAGTATTAATAGTAGTAGCAACCATAATCATGGGTGCTACCACTGCTAAGGTAGCAATACCCTTACAAACAACCTAATCCATATGGGTATTACATTCAGCAACCCCTATTTCCATGTGAATCTTTTAGTCATGTTTCTCCTTTTCAACATCACTACTACCCTCTCGAATATTTTCAAACTTAGTCTCCACATCCAAGAAGGGATACCACTTTTTATCCTTATCCTCCTCCTATTCCTATACCTATTCCTCCACCCTCAACATAGCTATTGCCTGCTCCATTTATGCTGGGTGAACTTCCAGCCCAACCACAACAACACAATGCTATCAGGTCCATTAATTTATAATCGGTTCCTCAATCGAGTGGTTTAGACAATAGATCATAAAAAAATATTTTTTCTAACCCAACAGTCCACCTAAGCCCTCACATACACATGTGGTTGGCAACCCTGCTTCTCCATCTCTCTCTATATCTAACTCCTTTGAGTCCCCTTTAAACCAAATACTGCACAGGATCCATACTATTAAGATTAGTCATGTCGTATCTAATTGGATCCATGTTGGGAACCTTCCCAAGAATTTAGTTGATCTTGGGAGTCCTCTTATCTATTTGCAGATTATTGGGAATGAGCCATGTAAAGCTCTTCTTAATTCAGGTTCCAGTGTGAATTTGATTTCTCATGAGATGTATACTACCTAGAACCTATTTCCCCTTAAGAAGAGCAATATCTGATAGGAAATAGTAGACTAGTCTATTACTATTCTATTGGCACTAGTAGGAGACATTGAGATTACTATCTGTGGGTGGTCTTATCTTGTTGATTTCCTAGTAATCAAGGTTGAGAACTATAAAGGGGACTTCCCAATAATTATGGGAAGGGCATGGCTAAGCACTGTTGATGCAAGAATGGACATTAGAGATATTTCCCTAGAGATATCTAAAGAAAATGCATTTGGAAAGATTAAGAACAAGCAAGTTCCATGCATCACATATAACAATACATGGTGCAATTGCATGCAGAAACTTTTGTCTGTTAAGTAAGCATCCATTTTCGCATGTAGGTAGTATACACATGAAATAGATATTCAAAGGTGTTTGTATGTAGTAGCCAAAAAACAAGAGGGCACCCAGTGGTTGACCACTGATTCTAAAAGTAGCACACTTTGTATGGAACCTACTAAGAGCATAACATGTGCTTATGTTGCAGGCATGGATGAACTAGAGAAAGTTCATCACAAACTCTCTAATAATGCAAATGATGATACCTATTGGGGAGATTTGGAAATTCCTAAAAATTTTAAATAAGAGCCCCTTAAGTTAAAAACTCTACTTGTAAGCATGGAATATGTATTCTTAAAAAATGGGAAGCCAGTAATAATCAATGCAACTCTTGCTCTAAAATAGAAACATATGTTCTTAAAGGTGGTTGAAAAATGGTCAATAGCCTTTGCTTGGTGATATCCTAAACTCACAGGGATTGATCCTAGGATATGTTAGCATCGTATCTACACTGACCCAGCCATGAAGCCAAAGATGCAGCCACATAGGTGATTAAACACCAAATTGAAATAAATTAGCAAAGAGGAAATTGAACAACTCCTCAAGGAAGGGTTTATCTATCCCATTGTGGATAGTGAGTGTGTTAGTCCACTCGTGATTTTGCCAAAGAAAGGTGGAAAGTGGTGGGTCTGCATCAATTTTCGACTGTTGAATATGGTAACGTTCAAGGATCATTTTTCGTTGTCATTCATTGATAAGGTGTTTGACAACATATCTGGGCATTGCTATTATAGTTTTCTAGATGGCTATAGTAGCTATAACAAAACCTAGATTGCACTAGAGAACTAGGCCAAAATAACATTCACGAGTCCCTAGAGTACCTTTGCATATCACAAGATGCCTTTTGGTCTATGCAATGCTCCTGTGACATTCCAATGCTTGGTCTTAACCATCTTTCAGTAGTAGATCAGTAGTGGAGTGGAAGTCTATATGGATGACTTCTCCACTTATGATGCTACATTTGAGTAAGCTTTTGACCACATTGAGCAAGTGCTAAAAAGATGTGTAAAACCAAACCTGTGGATCAATTGGTAAAAGAGTCATTTGATGGTCTAGGAGGGCATTTTATTGGAACATGGAATCTCACAAGCAAGAATTGAGGTCAACAATGGAAAGATAAGGGTCATCCAAGGAATCACTTGCCAACCAAAAACCATCAAGGATGTTCAGTCCTTTCTTGGACACACTAGCTACTATCGGTAATTCATAGAGAATTTCTCTAAGATCACAAAACCGTTGATTGAGCTAACAAAGAAAGATGCTTCGTTTGTCTCAACCAAGGAATGTGAAAAAGCATTCCAATAATTGAAGGAGAGACTTTTAAAAATTCCAATTCTACAAGCACTTTACTAGTCTAGACCATTTGATGTTATGATAGATGCATCAAACTACACCTTTGGAACTATGTTTACATAGTTGAACCCTAAGAAATGTCCATATTACATCCACTACGCAAGCTAAAGCATTGTGGGTGCATAATTGAACTACACCACCATAGAAAACGAATTGATGATGATGTTTGCTGTTAAAAGGTTTAGGTGTTATGTGCTTGGATACAAAGTGTTTGTGCACATAGATCATAGTGCCATTTGCTTCCTCATGAACAAGCCAATGGTGAGCCCCCATGTCATACAGTGGCTAGTGATCTTATAGAAATTTGATCTTACAATGGTAGATCACAAAGGAATTGAGAATGTGATCACTGACCTCTTGTCTTAGTTGCGATGGGACAATAAAGAGAAGGAAAGCCCACTATCTAATCTATTTCCTAATGAACTCCTTTGTGTTGGGACTATAATTGAACAATTGCTAACTAAGCCTAAATGATATGATGACATTTTCACCTATCTTCTCACTCAAGGGATGCCATAATGGTTGGACCATGGAAAGAAATAACAGTTTCTTCATAAGGTAAAATGCTTCGTGGAGATCAATGAACACCTCTACAAGGTGTGCACTGATGGCCTACTTCATTAGTGTGTCCCTAATGCTGATCAACTACACATTCTCTAGAATGCTCATGATGGTCCTTGTGGGGGCCACTATGCTAGGAGATGCATGGGCATTAAAATCCTGATGGCAGGGTATTATTGGCCAACAATCTTTATGGATGCTCATCAATTTTCCACTCTTGTGAATGTTGCCAGTGAGATGGTGGAATGACTGCTTGAATGGAGGGATCTCAATAGTGGATCCAACCACTAAAACCTTTTGACATTTGGGTAATTAATTTCATGGGTCCCATCATACCCATGTCAAATGGAAAGGTGTACGTCACAGTCATTGTTGACTATTTTACAAAATGGGTAGAAGCAGCAGCCATCATTGACTATACATGTTCTATTGCTGCTCAGTTTGTACAATAGAATGTGGTAAATAGGTTTGGTATGCCATGTGTATTAATTTGAAAAAATGGAACCCACTTTATAGGCACTACCTTTTGGAAGGTTATGCAACACTTGGGGGTTGAACATAAACTACAACATCCAACCATCCCCAAGCCAATGATCAAGCTAAGGTTACAGATAGGGAAATCAAAAAAATCCTAATAACAATTGTTGAAAAATATAGGAGGAACTAGAGCACAAAACTTAACGATGCCCTTTGGGCCTATCGCTCAACATGAAAACTGCCTATAGGCTATTCTCTCTATGAGAGTGTGTATGGAAAACTACAATCAGTTCCTATTCAATCTAAGCTCCTTACACTTTCAACTACTTGTGGCCTTGACCTTAACTTAAGTCTAGCACAAAAAGAAAGATTACTGAATCTCAACTTGCTAAACAAAAATTTATTGGTGATCCTATCATCTAATGATTTGCACAAGGCATTCAACAAAAAGCACCATGAGCTTAGAATTAGAAAAGTCAAATTTCAATTGGGAGATAAGGTCCTCTACTGGAACCCCACACATGTACTTCAACGAACTAAGTTTTGGACATTATGGGAAGGACCTTATATAATTTGTGAAACTTTTCCTTCTAGGGTCATGATGAGCTACAAACCTGAGAGCCCATACAAGAAGTAGCTGGTCAACATATAACAAGTTAAACCTTTCAATGAGCCTAAGCAAGCTAGTGCAACAAACGCCTCATCGGATGGTCAACATGCCTTATTTATTTTTATTAAATATTTTACAATTTTTTGTATATTTTCCTTTATTTGAATGTGATTTTCTTATTGTGTTTTAATAATAACGTGCCTTATTGCTAATTGGGTATAGTGTCATTTATTTGATGTGGGCATGTGTTATCCAATTATTTGATTGGTTGTGTCTAGATTATAGCTTTGAATTTTGTTGGTAATAATTAGGACATAGTTTCTTTTTCATGAAACAAGTAGTGAGTCCATAACATCCACCCATCCACAAACTCTATGGTTTTCCTTGTTCTAGAAATATGAGGTCCATTTTTCATTAATAAACTTTAACAAATTTATGACCTTGATAGCTTTCGAATTTGGAAAAGATTCAATGGTTTGAATAAGGTATGACTTCAAGGGGACTCGACACTCTTTGTGCCTTTTTTCTTACTTGGGTACATGTGTGCTTTCATGGACTTCTTACCGGTCCATGTTGACCAAGAATAGGAAGTTGAATAAGTCTTTGCATGGTGTGGTTCCCATTCACCAGAAAAAAAAACAAACAAATAAAAAGAAAAAGAAAAATAAAAAAAATGATGAGAATTCAAAGCACACCCCTTAGACAAAATAAACGAGCTACAAGCACTAGTTATGTGACTAGAAAGACATGTTACCCATGGCTGAAGGTCTCCTCTAACTAAGGCCCTTTATCACTTCCTATTTTCCTTTTCTTCTCCAATAAGGAACGATGGTTGTTTGGTGGTAGCACTCTTGTGTCTCAAGGGGGTGGATTGGTCTTAGAGCGATGATGCAATGTCACTGAATGTGGTTGGTTTTGGTCTAGACAAAAGAAGGATTTTGTTAGGTTAATTAGCCACATAATTCACAAGGGACTTCATGTGATCTTAATCAAGAATTACATTCCACACACACTCTCTCATTCATTTGTGCTTTCCATGTCTCACCTCATTTTCGATTTCATGTTCTTGTTTGATATCTTGGGTTGATGTGTCGAAATTCTTAGGTAGTTTCTTCTAGGTCTTTGTACTTAAGTTTCTGTAACCATTAATCATCCATGGGGCCCACAGACTCTTCAGTTTGAAGTTATGCAAGAGAAATAAAAGGCATGTATCTACTTTGGGGAGGATCCACTTACATACCTTTTGGTTGGATTAGTTAAGTTCTTTATTCTTAGACATCCTCACAATCAAATCCTTTTGCATGCTCCATCAATGAAATCCAATTGTGTGCATCTTCATAACATATTTCAGTGAAACCCTCTTTTTTATTGTTATGAATTCTTAAACCCTCTTCAAGAATTTCATCACATTGGACTTTTTAGAATTTAATAATGGACTACTTATCCATTTCATGCTATTTTTTAGTCTTTCCACTAACACAATTAAAGGAATCAATCTACCATAATCACAACCTAGCAAAGTGTAACTACCAATGGGACTAACTAAAGGTTATATGTTACACATTGCACACTAATTTGTGATTTTGTTGTGATTGAAGTGGGAAGTGTGGACTACAAGTGGGACTATCTTCACCAAAGGATAAGTAGCAGAATCATGTGATGAGGACTATTTATGATCATTGAATCTTCTCCCTCACTCTTTAGTTGCTAGAGGAGTTAGATGTTAGTTTTGTTTAGGGTGTTCAATTCTATTGTCATGACACCTAAGTTTTTAAAAGACTGTAAATCCATACACTTGGGCACTTAGAGTCTATTTGTTCCATCTAAGTCAATTTGCATGTTAGTCCATAATCCCATACCTTCCCAATATTTTATAAGGAACTTGTTCGTCCTCTTGTTAACTTGAGGACGAGTTATCATTTAGTTGTGGGGGTATGATGAATCATATTTTGCTTAGCTTTGATATTGGATATTCGATATCGAAGCCCTGATATTATGCACGTGATATTGGATCCAAGGAAGTGATGTCAAATATTCGATATTGTGGAGTATGTGTTGGCCTATAAATATAGCTCTTGGGCACACGGTTTCCATATAGTTTTTTTCATAGCATAGTAAAGCTCTTACAATTTCTTTTCTCTAGAGTTATAATATTTTCCAAAGTGCCTGCAGCAAGAGTCATTCAGTGTATAGATCTTTATTTGAGCACTATTGTACCTAAGCATGATAGTATGTGTGATAATAAAGATGAGCTTTCTTATCAAACCTTGCAGCACCTTGGCTAGATTAATTACTCTATTCATGCATTTAATGTTTTACACAATTTCCTTTAATATTCCCAAGTAATTAAGCTAAAGTAATCTAGTTCAATTAAATAGAATTAATTAAGCACATAAGTATGATCACTTCAAGCATGTATATGACTCTTGGTAATCTCAGTAACGCTTAACGTTTGGTAATCCAACAACATTATACATGTTTAGGATGTGCACGGAAAGTGGAACTAGATACTTATGTTAGGATAGTTAGTGATCAATCATCAATTAGATTAATTAAATTGATTTATAAATTAAGTTTCAACTTGCTGTTAATTGTAGACAAATAAAATATAAAATAATAAAAATCATGTGCCTTAATTACACTTAACCATACAATTAAGCTCCACAAGTGTAGTTGAGAAGACAACAATTAAGGATTTGTACAAAGTATTTACATGCTCAATGAAGATGTAGGAAAAAAACTACAAATTTTGTTAATCACTCACAATCCCTCACAAATAGCAAGTATTATTAAAGGCTTACATATCAAGTTGGGAATTGTCATTGATATACCCTTTCTATATTGGTACATCAACCATGTTGATTTATTTAATTCATCGATCATAAACATGCTTTCTTGGAATGTGCACAACTTTAGTAAGCTCATGATAATCATGCTAATCAAACAAATAGACATCATCATGATCAAAACATCTAGACAAATGGAAGTGCTACAAATTGGGAAGGATATCATCATTATTAGTTTAAGCCATGCTTCAGTTCATAGTACTTGATCATGGGCCTTCATGGTAGAGTGGCTTATTTACTTTTGTAATCACTTTGTCTTCCTACTTTTTTTCTGAGTGATCAAATGAATAGCTATGATTGGCCTCCTTGTCCACCATTTGATGTCATAGATCTTGCATGTACAATGATTCATATTCATTGTACATAAGCTAATGACCTATGTACTACATGCATTCATTTTCTAGTCCCATGTTCATCAAGGTCTCTTTAAAATCATCTACAACAACTAGAATCTATCCCTTAGAGAACCATCCATGAGAATCTCTTCATCTTCCTTGCTTATCTATCCATGAGAATCTCTTCATCTTCCTTGCTTATCTTGTTGATAAGCCAAAATTATTAGGAAAAGGATTATATCCTTTGAATGCTCAAATATGACAGAGTTCCTTCTTTGTTTTGTTACATTTCTATAGGTCTTTATTAGGCTCTTAGCACTATCTACCATCACATTTGTTTTTAAAACCTACACACAATAATAAAGAAAATAATTTATCTAAATAAATATTAAAATAAAAAATGTACAAGTATTTTTAGGTGATTTTAGTAATTCCTTTCTTGGCAATGACAAAAACAATAGGGGTCTCGCCAATTTGGATCAATGGGATTTATCATATAGAATGTAGTGTGATCTAGTCATAAGACTTAGAGATAATGTTTTATGAATTGCCAATAATAGTCATGTATATCATTATGTTTAATAAATATATAGGATATTATAATAGATATGATACAAATGAAAACCAATTTTTCCATAGTGAGAGATAGAAAAAATGTTTAAAATTTTATATTTTATAGTTGTTATGGATTTATGATTGATGAGACACGACATGCACTGTGCTGCGATATCGCGGTCCGCCACCATATCTATAAATAAGAGGTGACACTCCCCTTATTTCCCATTCCTGGCTAGAAGTAGCGAAGCNGCTCGGGAGTACTTCAGAAGGACTCCTTCTCCTCCGGGAGACATCTCACATTCCGTCCATCTTCTAACTCCACCCGCACCTCTTCCTCAAGTAGTTCCCATAACACCTCTTGCTCCAACAATGCAAGGGGAATTGCCTACCCAGCCGCAGCAACGTCACGCCGCAAGAGCTGTAAATATTTAGAGTGTAAATATCCAACTGGGTACTGGTTCTGGTGATAACTGTACAAAAAAGAGACCCTTTTTCAGAACTAAGAGCCTAGACAGACTCTCGCAACAACAAGCGGTTGAGACCATGTACAATTCAAAGGCTTATAATTCACTTACAAGTGGTTGAGGCCATGTACAATTCAAAGGCTTATAATTCAAAACCACAAACATAGGGTATGAAATATTTTCTATGTCAAATGCTTACAATTCACTTACAAAATACCATTGGACAACTCATCACCATTTCTCCTCACTTTCAAAACTAGTTTTAATTATTGTTAAGTCCTTAAATTCTTGAATTTGAGCTTTTCTACAATGGAGGAACACTAAGTAAACTTGGAAAATTTAAAAATACTATAAGTCACTTGATCTAGTAGAAGGATACTAATCTGGCATCTAATTTCTTAGTCTTACAATGAATTTACTAAATCTTACGTTAATTTTTAAAACCAATTAGGGTTGCATGCATTAAATTACTTAAGATGAAAAATGTTAACGAGATCAGAATTAATGTTTCCTAGGGGTGTTATGTTTTGAAGACATTTTATTAAATAAAATAAGAAATGATTTGCATAATCTTTAATTAGGGTAAGTTATATGAATAATTATGACCACACGTTTTCAAATTCCTTATAAATTTTCTTAATTTTTATGGAAATCAAATTATGCCTTTTTTTAAAATAATGAATTTCCAAACACAACAATCATGATTCATAGTAAAATGGAATTTTTTTGGTTTTTTATAAACAGTTCTAATCAAGACCTAACATCTAGTGAAGTGCTATGAATGATTAGGATTTTTTCTAAAATTCTTGAGAATTAACAAAACATTACTCATGATTGTAAATGACTCTAAAAAGAAATCTGGTATTTGGAGGCCTATCACAACCACATGAAGAGATAACTAAAGGATAGAGAGTTAAAGGTAGAGGGGGAAACTAATAGAAAGCATTAGAGCAAGAAGACTAATCCTTTTATATGTGGCAATTGACACCTCCAACAAGTTGATCTATGGAACTAAAAGCTATAGAATCCCTACTAGCTCGTAGACCTAGGAGACAGCTTATGCTTTCAAGAGACTATGCAGAAGCTATTAGTAAGAAATATATGATGTCCATAGTCATCATGGAACCAAAAATTGAGCCATTTTTAGAGTTTTCTCCAAAAAAAATCTAGGGAATAGCTTTATGTGTTAGCATTCTAGCCAATACTTTCTACAAATGGTGATTAGTACCTAATCAAGAAATATCAATTTTGGCATAACAAACAAGATGATGGTACAATGAAAATAGAATGAGTCAGAATACCCTATTTGGTAGAATTCATTGAATTTGCCATATGTTGATACAACAACTCAAATCCCCACTAGATTAGATATAGATGCTAGAAATCTTTGGTTGAAAAAATCTTATGGAAACAAAGACAAAGAGTATAATGAAATAACCACTACAAAAAATGTTTACTTCAAAATTGGCACTTATCTTATATTTTCTACAAAAATTCTAAATAGGATATCTACTTATGCTACAAGGGGAGGTGCTATCCTAATGGAAAAAATTCAAGAAAACATGGCTCATTTACTTTTCTTGGAAATACAGAGAAGATTTGAGAAGAACCAATTAGAGAATTCTCCATTTCCATTTTCTTGTTTAATAAAAAATTTATGCAAACAAGATAATATTTTGGGGTATACCAATGACACATCAATAAAGTCCCCAAATGCATCATATGCTAAAATTTCCAAGCTAATACTAGGAAAGAAAAATCAAGTTGAAAAGACACCAAGCATAGAAGTAGTAGAAAATATACCACCCATAGGAGCAGAATAAGCAAGGCTTTATACATCAACACCAACAGTAGAGCAAAGACACTATAGGCCTACAATGAACCATTTGTAGGAAATAGCTAAAACTATGAGTTGGGAAAAAAGGGAAGTATTAAGTATATTCTGAGTTAGAGAAAACTTGGACTAGCTTGCAACGTTAATAGGTCTAGCCAAAGCAAAAATTTAATTGCATTTAGGAAGAAATCATTGGACATAATAACTTTTAGAAAATAATGCATCATTTTAAATTACACTTGAATAAAAATATGAGGTATCGGAGTAGTCATGTAACATAAGGATGAACAAGGAGTAGTTAAACTTATGACAACTCATATCAAGAATATCTTTAATATCTTTGTTGTGCCACACACTAATTTCGTAGGAATCCAAGATATCCAAGAACTAGCTAGAACATCTAGAAAATGAAAAGAAAAAGAGATAATGAATACCAAATAACATGAAGATGTATCTAATAGGTTAATGGTTAATGCAAATAGGTCAATTCATGTAAGATCTTTTTAACATTATTAATGATATAATTATAGCACAATTAGAACACATTTCCAAAAAATAGAAGTTGGTCATATTAGAAACAAGGTTGTAAAAAACCAAATTTAAAATCTTGAAACTACAAGATGAATTATTCCAACTTAGGATTTAAAGGGAAGATCTAGTAAACTATGTTGTACTAGAACATCTAGAACAATTTAGAATAGAATATGTACACTACTAATGGTCAAACAAGTGCAATTGGAAATGGAAAAAGAGAAGCCACCATGACACACATCTACTATAGATGCTAAGGCATATGCTCATGATAAGATAATTACTACATTGAAGGAAGAAAATAAAAAGCTTGCTATAGAAAACATGAGGTTAACAAATATTGAAAAGAAGAAAAATCAACTGGATAAAACCTTTCAAAACTTAGAAAATAATTTTTTTAGAGTTAACCTCAAGATAAAGCAGTTTGCCAAAGATAATAGTACTCTATCACTGGAAGAAGTTTGCATCATTTAATAGAAGCTTGCAATAAAGATCAACTCATGATAGAATGAGGTAAAGAAGCATGAAAAGATGAAAGAAAAGTTCTGAGATAAAGTGAAAATGCATAAGAAAATTAATAAGAAGACAATCTAGATGAACAAGAAAAAAAAAAGACCATGTAACAACTACCAAACTGGAAGCCTATCCTAGATTTTCTTACTTTGGTCTATAAAGTAGAATTAAAGATCGAGGATCTACAAATTGAGGATCTGATAGAGTACATGAAGTTGGAAAATCTATAACATGCTAACTTGGCCATGTGATGAGCGGCGAGGTACCCCTACACCCAACCATATGAATATGGGCTCTCATGTAGGATCCTATCGAACTCCAAGGATTAAGTGCTTATGTGCTTACATAGAATAAGGATGAGTTATGTAGTTGCTACCTTCCCAAGCTTACTTGTAAGGCACAATTGTATGGTTAAGTAAACTCCAGGTATATGATTTTTATGTTTTTTATATTTTCTATCTTAATCTCCTAAGTGTGTGTAATGAAAAGATTTAATTAACTAATGGGTCTTTGTAACTGTAATGTGAATGAAATCCTATCACTAGCATTTGTTCCCACTCTCTGGACACATCTTGAATCAGTGTAACACTACTGGGATTACCAAACGCTAGTTGTTACTGGGTTACCAAGTGTTCCATGTATGCTTGAAGTGGTTGTGCTGAGTGTGCTAATTTGTTGGTAATTGATAATTAATAATTTAGTAAAATAACAGTAATTAACTATTGAAAGCATCAAATAATAGTAAATAACATGAAATGCAAGAATTAAGCTATTCTGAATGTTGCAAGGTTTATCATAAAGTTCATCTTTATTTTTGGTCATAATGTGTGCTCAGGTACACAATGCTCGAATAAAGATCCGTTCACTCTATGACTCATATTGTAGGCACTCAGAAATAATTCTAAGTCTAGAATGGGAAAACTACAAGAGTTCAGCTAAGGGACTAAAAAACTAATACTCAAACCAAGCATCCCTGTCTCTTATTATAGCCAACAAGATAGGTTCCAACATTGCATGCTTGATATCACTTCGGCACCTCCGATATCGCGTATCTGATTTCGAGGATTCGATATCAAGGGTTTGATATCGGGACTCATCATACCCCTGTGACTGAATGAAAACTCATCCTCAAGTTCCTTACAAAATATTGGGAAGGTATGGGATTATTTTCTGAGCGATAATTGATGATGACATGGAATGACAAACTCAAAGTGCCCCGTGAATGGATCGACAAGCGTATTACAACATTGGTGTTCTAACCATTGTAGTGAACACTGTACATAGATGACATCTAGACCCTCATTTGACAGCTTGAAGAGAGAGAGAGAAAAGGAAATGAGGCACATTGCTACTAATGTAAAAAATGTGCACACCAGTGTCCATCCATGGCCACATGACCAAGCTTGTTCCTTGCGTAAATGCTCTTGCCCTAGTCCATCTTGAGTGCTTCCTCCTATCCTAGTCCATTATTCATGTCATCGCCATCTACACACACAACATAGTCACAAATTAGCAAGGATAGATAAGATATAATGTAATTGATACCTTGCCTCAATATGAAGCACATTAGCTAGGTTGTGGGTATGGCAAATACTGGGTTAGAGGTTTGTAACTGATAACTATCGAAGGTGTAGGGGTAAGATAAGTAATGGAATGGAAAAATTTGCGATAGGGCCCCCATGATGAAGAGTGAACCTCCAATAGCAATAGGATGGAAAATGAAAGAAAAAGGAAGATAAGAGGTATAACAACACTGAAGTGAATAAAAATGCATAGAAGGGCAGAGAAAAATGAATGTCATAGATGGGGTAAAACGAGAAATAGTTGATTGCAAGAAATTTTTAAGGGAAAGAACTTAATAATTGCACCAAAAAGGAATGCTAGTGGGTCCTCCCAAAAGTAGGCTCATGCCCTTATGCCCTGACAAACCCACAAACCAAAGAGTTTGTAGGCTCTAGGAATGACATATGGAGACAATAATTAAGAATTTTACCCACAAGAATTTATCAAAGAACAACAATGTGTTGACCAAGATATAGACTAATCATAAAACTAGCAATGAGGTAGAATATGGAAAGAGAAGAGATAATGGAATGGAATTCCAAAATCAAGGTTGTGTAAAGTCCCTTGTGTATTATGTGGTTAAGGTGACTTAATAAAATTTAGTCCAAATCCAGATTCAAACTAACCAAATCCAATGACCTCACATCAACACACTTGACCAACCCATCCTTCTGAAGAACAAGAATGCTTCCATAGCGCCACCACCACTCCAACAAGAGAAGAATAGAGAAGTAGGAAATGAGAAAGGGTCGTAGTTAGAGGGAACCTTCAGGCATAGGTAACATGTCTTTCTGATGTCATAACCAGTGCTTGTAGCCCATGTTTCTTTTATAACATTTAAGGGATGTGCTTTGAATTCCCACTAGATTTTTTAAAGTGGGAACCACACCATGCAAAGACTTATTTAATTTGTGAAACTTCTTGATATTAGTCGATAGCGGAATGGCATAAAACCTATGAAAAACATCCAAGTACCCAAGAGAATAGCCAGCACAAATGCATTGAATCCCCTTGAGGTCACACCCTTTTCAATCCATTAGGATATTTCCTTGGTTTGAAGAATACCAAGCCAAAAATTCATTAATATGTTTGCTTAGAAAAAGGGACAGTACATTTCCAAAACAAAGGGAGACCATAGAGTTGGATGGATGAATAGATGATGTGGACTCATTGCATGTTTTATCAAAAGAAACCATATCTTAGCATCAACATTAAAAGTTAAAGGTAAAAATCAAAAATTAGCAATCAACACCATTATAGGCCAACCCACCATCATGAGCACTTATTATGTGACGAGTGAAAATAATTCAAACAAAATGTAACAGAGAAAGAAATAGTAAAGATGTTAATGATGGTGTAAAAAAAACAAGTAAAGGTGAAAAATGTGTAAAATAAAAAGGACAAAAGAAACCGAGGACTTAGAATAGTTAGCATTGGTGGCCATCTCCCCCACAACTGAGTTGGAAGGAGGAGATCCAAAATAATGAGCAGGGTTGTTCATTAACAAAGGTAATGTTAGTACTAGCTGTTTTAGGCTCATGGAAAGGTTTGGTTTGCTGGATGTTGACCAATAATTTCTTACTCAGCCTTTCAGGTTTATAGATCATCATGACCCTTGAAGGAAAAGTTTCATGAATGATATAGGGTCCATCCTAGAGCATTTGAAATTTAGTTTGTTGTGGCACATGTGTGGGATTCTAATAAAGAACCCTATCTCCTAGTTGGTATTTGACTTTTCTAATTCTTAGGTCATGACGTTGTTGGTTGAAGGCCTTGTGCAGTTCATTGGATGACAAGGCGGCTAATCGATTTTCATCTAGCAAGTTAAAATTCATTAACCATTCTTTCTATGCTAGATTGAGGTCAAGGCTAAGGTCACATGCTATAGATAGTGTACGAAGCTTAACTTGGATAGGAAGTGTTGGAAGTTTACTGTACACTAACTCATAGGGAGAATAGCCTATAGGGAGTTTCCACATAGAGCAGTAGGCCCAAAGAGCATCATTCAGTTTGGTGCTCCAGTCTCATCTATATTTGCTAATGGTTCATGTCAATATTTTTGTGATTTCCTTATTGGTGACTTTGACTTGACCATTTGCTTGAGGATAATATGGTGTAGTCAGCTTATGCTCAACTCTCAAGTGTTCTATCAACTTCCAAAAATTTGCACCTATAAAATGTGTACCATTATCAGAAATAAGTGCATGAGGCATGCCAAACCTATTTACAATTTATTGTTGAACAAATCATGCAGCAGTAGATGATGTACAGTCAGTAATAGCAGCTACTTCTGCCCACTTTGTAAAATAGTCAATAGCAACAAAAATGTATGCTTTTTCATTGGACATCGGTGTAATATGCCCCATAAAATCAATACCCCATATGTCAAAGGGTTCTAAGGGTTGAATCCATTGTTGTGGATCTTCCATTCTAGCAATCATTCCCCCATCATGTTGGTAGCACTCACAAGATTGGACAAAATGATGGACATCTCAAAATAATGTAGGCCAATAATATCTTGCAAGCAAGATTTTAATGGCTGTTCGTCTCCTAGCATAATGATCCCCATAGGGGCCCTCATGAGAATCTTGGAGAACTCGCAATTGATCTACATTGGGAACACACCATCGAACCAAGCCATTGGAACATACCTTATAAAGGTGTCCATTGGTTTCCATGAAATGTTTGACTCGATGGAGAAACTGTTGTTGCTTTTTAATGCCCAGCCTTTGTGGTGTTTCTTGTGTGAGAAGATAGGTAAAAATGCTACTATACCAATTTGTATTTGTGGGTGATTGATTTTTTATTACACTTGCAAAGAGGAGTTCATTAGGGAAGTGATTAGAAATTGGGTATTCATCCTCTTTATTGTCCCATTGCAATTGAGATAAATAATTAGCAACAACATTCTCGGTGCCTTTATGATCGATCATTGTCAGATCAAACTCTTGTAAGATCACAAGCCATCATATGATGCGAGGGCTTACCATTGGTTTATTCATAAGGAATTGAATTGCACTATGATCCGTGTGTACAAATATCTTATAGCCTATTACATAGTGCCTAAATTTTTCTAGTGCAAACACCATAGCCATTAACTCCTTTTCTGTTGTGATGTAGTTGAGTTGTGCACCAGTAATACTCCAACTTACACAGTGAACGTGATAAGGACGTTTTTGGTTATCTAACTATGTAAGTACAACTTCTAAAGTAAAATTGGACACGTCAGTCATTATATGAAATGGTTTGGACCAGTTAGGAGCTTGTAGAATGGGTGTTTCTACGAGCTTCTACTTCAGGGTTTGGAAAGCTAGCTCACATTCCTTGGTCCATTTAAAGGGTACATCCTTTTTCGTTAGTTCTACCAACGATTTTTTGATCTTTGAAAAGTTCTCAATGAAGCATCTATAATAGCCAGTATGTCCAAGGAATGATCGGATGTCTTTTATGGTTTTAGGTTGACGAGTGATTCCTTGGATGACTTTAATTTTTTAGGATCTACCTCTATCCCTGTTTGTGAAATTTTATGCCTTAATATAATGCCCTATTGGACCATTAAATGGCTTTTCTACCAATTGAGCCTTAGGTTGGTTTCAACACATTGTTTTAGTACTTGCTCTAATTGGTCCAATGCTTGTTCAAAGTCTGATCCATAGGTGGAGAAATTGTCCATAAAAACCTGCATACCATTCCCTATTTGCTACTAAAATATACTAAGAACTAGATGTTGAAACATTGCTGGAGCATTTCACAAGCCAAACAACATCTGCCTATATGAAAATGTTCCCCAAGAGCTCGTGAATGTAGTCTTGGCTTAGTCTATTGGTGCTATTTGAATTTGATTGTACCCACTATAACCATCCAGAAAACTATAGTAGCAATGCCCTGCAATGGTATCTAAAACTTGGTGAACGAATACCCTTCATTTACCACTTTTTTTTGGGCACAATGACTAATGGACTAACCCATTCACTATCAGCAATGGGGTAGATGAACCTAGCCTTTAGAAGTTGTTCAATTTCTTCCTTAACTACTTGCTTAAGCTTTGGGTTCAATCATCTTTGTGGTTGTTGTCGAGGCTTCATAGAGGGGTCAGTGTAAATTCTATGTTGGCATATCCTAGGATCTATTCTAGTTAATTTGGGATATGACCACACAAAGGCTTTTGACTATTTGTTTACCATCTTCGGCAGTCTTTCTTTTTGTTGAGGAGCGAGCTTAGCATTAATGATTATCAATTTTCCATTCTTAAAAAATGTATACTCCATACCAGTGGGCAATAGTTTTAACTCAAGGGGCTCTTGCTTAAACTCGTTAGGGATTTTCAACTTTCCCTAGTTGATAATCTCGGTGTCAGTACTTGGAAGTTGGTGATGGACCTTCTCTAATGCATCTATGCTATCGATATAGGCACAAGTCAAGCCCTCAGTTGGTTTCATGCATAAAGTTAAATTGCTCTCTTGGTCAGCTATCAGTCACTGGGTGCCTTCCTATCTTGTGGCTACTGCATACAGACATCTTTGTATGTTAGTTACTTGTGCACATTGGTTGCATGTAGGTAATGTTAAGCATTGTACAAACTAGGAGTTCTGCATGTCATTGCACCCTGTGTCATTGTATGCGATGCATGGAACTTTCTTCTTCTTAATCTTCCCAAACGTATTTTCTTTTGATATCTCTAGAGAAAGATCACGTATTCCTAGGCATGCATCAATCGTACTTAGCCATGCTCTTCCCAGTATGATTGGGATGTCCCCCTTATAGTTGTTGACTTGGATCACTAGGAAATTGGCTAGATATGATCACCCACAAAAAATGGTGACAATGTCCTCCACTAGTCCCAATAGAATAGTGATGGACTGGTGGCCCAACTCTAAATGAATGTTACTCTTTTTTAGTGGAGGCAGGTTCTAGGATTTATACATTTCTTGAGAGATTAAGTTAATACCAAAACCTAAATCCAAAAGAGCTTTGCAAGGCTCATATCTAGCAATTTTCAAATATATAAGAGGACTTCCAAGATCAAAGAATTTCCTAGGAAGATGACTAGCTTTAATCCAATTAGTGATGGCATGGGTTAACATAATAGTGTGTGTTGAGTGTGGTTTTTGGTTCAAAGGAAGCTCCAAAGATTCGAATGATGGCGAGGCATTTGGATAATTAACCACTTGTGGTTGTAAGGACTTGGTTGGACTGTTGGTTTTAAAGAAGGGTCTCTTCTTTGATCAGTTGTCCAAATCAACAGTAGGTTGAGGATTGACAACCCTTGTAGTGTTATGTTGTTGCAGTTGGGAAAAAAGCTCGCCTTGAATAGTTGGAGCTAGTGGTAATGGAGTTGAGGTTGGAAAAGATGTAGATAGATGAGAAGGATAGTACGTGTGTGAAGCATCACCCCTAAAAGAAGAAATTCTATAGTACTTAGGGGTCTGGTAGTGAGGCTGAAGAGTACTGTGACTAGTAGAGTCATGTAGAGAGATTGACTACTAAACGTAATACCTGTATGGGTTAGGTTGATGGTAAGGGTACTATTGATGTGATGGTGGCATTCCCCATGATTGTGGGTGTTGCCACCATTGATACTATTTATTCAGTTGTGGTGGAGCTCCACTCAGATAATATGTCAAGGGTTGGTGGAACTGCCTTGGGTTACCTTGAGGATAAGGTGACCTTCTAGGTGCTTGCCATCTGTTTAATTGTGGGTTTAATATATACACCCTAGACTCTTACAGATGTGACACCACTGGGAAACATCCCTTAGGATGGTCATATTGGAAAATCTCACATTCGCTATCATCATCTATGTCTGAATTCACAACCTCTTCAATGATGGCAACCTTGCCCTTACCATTGTTACATGCATACTCAACTTCTTTCTTTTTCCTTCTCTCTCGGTCACTACTTTATTCTCTAGAATCATCTACTATTTTTAAGATGGTTTGAAATTTGTTGTCTAGGGAATTCAACATTTGATCCACCTTTGCCAATACTTCTGATGCAAATTTTTAAATAGGCAAAGTTTTTCTATTTACCATCTCTTCAAGTGGTGACTCTTCTTCATCTTCACAAAATCTAATTTCCTTCTTTCGGAGGGAAGGATCTTTGTTGTACTCCTTTTCACTTTCCCTTTTCCTCAACTCACCTTCCTTCTTAGCAACTTGCTCCAATAATCTTTGTATTTGATGGGCTCTGAGCTTGGATAGCCTTCCTTGGGCATAAGTCCCAAGGGTTCTTCATGTTTCTTACCTAAGCCCATCTATGAGATGGCATAGTTGTTCCTTTTGCAAGTAACCATGGCTAGGGCAACGATGTAATAATGTATACCATCGGCCCATGGAAGCATCCAAGGGTTTGTGTCCTTCTTGTTTCCATCCTTGGATTTGCTTACACAGGTTGAACACCTAGGAGTACGCTTGATACTTATCGTTGAATAGTTCTAACATGGCACTTCATTTACGAATGGATTCCAGTTCTAAGGATCGGTACTAGCTTTTCGCTTCCTTGATCAATGTCTATGGAAAAAATTTTATCTTTTGCCACTCATTTTCTATATTTTGCAAGGCACATGCATTGTGGAATGCTTGTAAATGGTTTTGAAGATCAGCATTGTATCCCCCTTCAAGTCATGGGATGTTATTCATGTCTAGTCTTTTGATCCTACTATTCTTCTGGTGCCTGGTTGGGATCCTAATATCCTCTGTGATATCTAACATACTTTGGGTGGTGAGTAGGGGTTCATTGTAATCATGCTATCTATGGTGTCTATGATGCCTATGCTACTCCCTACTCTCCCTTCTTTCATGATGTGTCTCTTTGGAATGCCTTCATCCCCTTTCTTTACTATCTTATTGATGATTTCTATCTTGCCTACCCTTATCCTCATGGTCTCATCCTTTGCAATTGCATTAAAATCTCAAAGGAGAGGAGGAAGAAGATGATGAAGGTGAAGAGGAAGGAGGACTAGCATCATGACGACGCCTATCATCTTCTCTTTGGTGATCGTGGCCTTGGTCGTGGTTACAATCTGAATGTCCATCATTGTCATGCATTCGTGTCTCTTTTTCAGATCCTTTGTGTTCGTTGGTACTAGAACCTAGGTTATGAATAGTTGAATGAAGATTCTGATACCCAACTCTTTGACTGAAGTCAACGAGAGGAACATCGTTTTGTGGAAAACCTCCCGAGATAAGTTCACCACCAACATTTTCACTTAGGACATACGATACATCTTGAGACCACTTCTCCTTCATAGATTTGTAATGTCTCTCCTGTTATAGGTCCCTTTAACATTGTGCCTCCATGGGTCGATACTCTCTTGAATCGTGTTCATGCACAATGTACTCTGACTGTAAGTGCTGCATACCAATTCGTGTGAGATCATGAAGAAGCATGCTCGGGATTGAGCAATCGAAAGGTAACACTATGTTACCTTCTAAATCATGCCATTGCAACTGTTCATCCTAGTGGAGGATAAAGGTAAAGTCTGG
This sequence comes from Gnetum montanum, assembly GCA_015680685.1. Lineage (NCBI taxonomy): Eukaryota > Viridiplantae > Streptophyta > Gnetopsida > Gnetales > Gnetaceae > Gnetum > Gnetum montanum. The sequence continues at coordinate 671,852 of MNCI01023058.1, read as the reverse complement.
TATATACTCATTAGGATGAGCGTATACCAAGCGAAATTGTTAGGCCACTGGCAGATCATCATGTGCACCCTACCTCCGATTGTTCATGGTGTCAAACCTAGTCGGTGAAGCACTCTCATAAGAAGAAGGAGATATGATTAATTATTCAATGTGTGATACCCTTTTTTGGTAATTGTAAGATGGTTGACCTTAAGGATTCATTCCAATGATGGAAGGATTTCCTAAGTTCTAATCAGCGCACAACCAAAAAAATCCCTGGCAACAGTGCCAATGATGAATGGTGAGGTACCCCTATGTCCAACCATATGAATACAAGCATTCATGCATGATCTAGTTGAACTCCAAGGATTAAGTGCTTATGTGCTTACACAAAACAAGGATGAGTTATGTAGTCGTTGCCTTCCCAAGCTTACTTGTAAGGCACAATTGTATGGTTAAGTAAACTCGAGGTATACGATTTTTATATTTTTTATATTTTCTATCTTAATCTCCTAAGTGTGTAATGAAAAGATTTAATTAACTAAATGGGTCTTTGTAACTGTAATGTGAATCAAATCCTATCACTAGCATTCATTCCCACTCTTTGGACACATCCTGAACCAGTGTAACACTACTGGGATTACCAAATGCTAGTTGTTACTGGGTTACCAAGTGTTCCATGTATGCTTGAAGTGGTTGTGTTGAGTGTGCTAATTCGTTGGTAATTAATAATTAATAATTTAGTAAAAATAATAGTAATTAACTATTGCAAGCATCAAATAACAGTATATAATATGAAATGCAAGAATTAAGCTATTTTGAATGTTGTAATATTTATCATAAAGTTCATCTTTATTTCCAGTCACAAGGTGTGCTCAGGTGCACAATGCTCGAATAAAGATCCATTCACTCTATGACTCCTACTGCGAGCACTCAAAAATAATTCTAACTTTGGAATGAAAAACTGCAAGAGTTCAGCTAAGGGACTAAAAATTTAATACTCAAACCAAGCGCCCCTATCTCTTATTTATAGCCAACGAGACATGTTTCAACATTGCATGCTCGATATCGCTTTAGCACCTCTGATATCACGTATCCAATATCGAGGGTCCGATATTAGGACTCATCACCATGTTAACAACATTACATGGCAATCTAGGAATGAATAAGAATAGTAACTAGTAGCCATGTATTTAATGTATGAAAAGGAGTTTGTCGACAAGAAGGAAGTGCAACAAAAGTTACATGTTACAAATTCTAAACTCCAAGTAGTAAAAGCAAATTATCATGAATGAAAAGATGTATCAATAAACTTGGCAAGAAGGATGAGTAACTACTAATATTTTTCAAAATTAGCCAACACCTATGAGAGTGAAAGAAATTAATTTGTGGCATGGTACATTAAGGCTAATGAATTATTCCCATTGTTGTCATTTCCTTGGGTAGTCCCTACAACAAAGAACCTTGTGAAATTAAATTGTACAATTTACAATCCCAAGATAGAAGAAGAAAAATTGAGAGTGCTACTAAATCATTTTCACATGAGAAAGCTAACACCCTTAGGAAAGTAGCCTTAAGAACCAATAATGTAAAAGAGCAACCACCACTAGGGACCACATGAAGGCCTACATAAGTAATACTTCAAATTCTACCATGCTTTATCCATTTTTTATTTTATAATTGTTGTTAATATTTTCCAATTATATTTCACATGATATTTTTATAACCCACTCAAATTAACATGTGGTACTTAAGTTAGTCAGTAATCATTGTTTATATATAGTATGTTGTTTAGTCTATATGATCTCATAATTTTGTAACAACTCTCCTCCTTTTTTTTAAACTTAAGAATGAATCTCTAGTCAATCACGAAGGTATGATAATTTGTAGTTTATCTAACAACTATGATTCATAGCTATGATGTTGTAGATTCAATGTAGTAGGCTTTGATCATGCCTTTAACAGCTCACTATCATGTCAAATATACCTTTTGATTAATATTGTAGTAAAATTATTGTAGTTTCATTTCATGAATTTAGTTTTTTTTGTGAGCACCTACAGTGTGGTAATAAACAATTGTACAACATCTTTATTCAAGTGAAGTGTACCTAGACATACTTCATATCTAGCAATAAAGATTGATATTGTTCTTTACCTTTGCAAAAATTTACTTAAATTAAATTTACTTTATATGAAATTTACTTTTCACTTGCATTTTACATTTTATATGGCATTGAAATTATCAATGTTTGCTAATTATTTGATGAAATAAGTACAACCAATTTCCAGCACACAAATATAATCCTTTGGTAACCCATTAGTGACTTAGCTTAATTTGCCTAATAGCAAGTCATCTAGTAATCCTAGTGGTGGTTATATTAGCCCAACATATGTATGGAAATTCAAGATTAAATACTTATCATTGTTAGAATATATAGGATTTTATTTTCATTATTCTTTAGTTAACAGATTTTACATTCACTTTATCATGTTCTACCTTAGTCATATTTTAGCTAACCAAAAACATTAGTGATATACCTTACCACAAGTTAAACCATACATTGTAGCCCTTACTAACTCTAGTAGGAAAAAAATTATCATGAACCTCCTATCAACACACTAATATATGATATTATCCCATCCATACCCTATGATTTGGTTGCATGCATAGACTTGTAACTTGTATGGTTGGGCATTGGAAACACTTAATGCTCATTATTTAGCATTTAATTTTGAGATAGCTTATTAGGTAATACCTAGTAGTACTATAACAAGGTGACCTTATATATCTCTTATCCCTTAGTACATTTGTGATTTTAACCATTTATTCCTTGTTGTTAAGCCTATGTTTTATTTTTAAAACCTTTTTCCTTACTTGACTATGCTCATATTTATTGAGCTATGTGCCTTGTAATTATCCTTTTAGATGTTTTTTTTGATATTTTTAATATATTTATACCTTTTTTTAATTTTTATATTATTTTATTTTTATTTTATCATGTGTGCACTAATCTGTTTTGTTGAGTTTTGAGTTGCCAAGTATTAGGCCATGGATATATCATTGGCACTTAGCTTACTACATTGATGTTGTGGTTTGTTTTGTTTTAGCTACTTTATGTTTTGTACTAAAACTATTTCTATAAATGGTTATATATTTTTTCTTTTATTTTAGCTTATGTTTTAGAAATGTTTTTGATAGTACCTTAGTTAGTTATGTTTGAACCTTGGAACTTGTTAATAGATGTGGGCATGGGTAGAACTTTTAGCTAACCCCTAGGGAGGTACCTACAAGATAAGTACTAGGTACAAGCTGATGTTAGAATATTATTTTTATTAATTATATAAATTAATATTAATAGTATTTTCTTTTAATTTTAGTTGTCCTACTAAAATTATCCTTTTTTCCTAAACATGTTTTATCCTTTTAAGCATAAATACTTGATAAACTTTTTATTAGAAATTTTCTATTTGCATTACCAACATCCAAAAGATAGAACTAAAGAAAAAGATCTTATTGATTTGGAAAAAAGCTAGATCTAGAAATGCACTATCATCAAGGAGCCTAATAAGAGCTTAATTTCATATCATAGTGTAGGATTTGTCTAAAACTCATCATCAACCTTTAGTTTTGTCTAGGATTTTAAATTTGTTTGGGAGATCTTAGCCACATGAAGGTTTCTAGCTATAGTACTACCATTTCAAGTAGGAAAAATTTCATAACTTGCTCTAAATTATGGGTTTTTAGTATTTTGGATCTCTACATAATTATTTCACCATAATTTAGTTTGTTCAATAACTTCCTATCAAATATAATTGCTCTATGTATATTTTCTAAGATCTAGCATTTTTCTATAGTTAATTCTGTTTCATGGGATGTCAGAAACTAGTTGACCCAATTTTCATTGGTTTTGAATCTATTTTAATTCTACCAAATTATTTAACCATAGAACTAAGGTTTTGTATCATAATTAGTTTTTTTGATCCCTAAAAGGATCATGGATGGTGATGACCTGAAAGTAAAAGTGATTTAAGTTGTCAACATAGATCCAAAGGTCCCCTCAACCATCTATCAAAAACCCATTATGAGATCACAATGAATTTTGACCTGTCAATCCAAGCAATTTTTTAAAGCAACCCCTAACCTCCAAGCAATGGAAAATTTTGAAAATGGAAAAAAAATATACTTTCTAGGGCTTTCCAAAACACCTAAAAATTTGAACATAGCAACTAAACATATTTTTAAAATTTTATAAGTTTAAAATGAATTTCAATATCTTAAATTCTCATTTTTGGTTTTTCTACAATTATAGTCTTCCTCTTAAAACCTATTGATGAGAGGTGAGGTACCCCTACGCTCAACCATACGAATACGAGTGTGTACGTATGATTTAGTTGAACTCCATGAATGGACTAGTTGTGGCACCTAGATAGTTATACATTGATTGTAGTTCGCTGTCTTCCTACTTGGACTAGTGTTTTCTTTGTCACGTATCGTTTAATCTAGAGTGAGGTGTATGATGTGGTTTCTAACACTATGCTACTCCTAAAGACAATGAGAAATAATCTTGATTAAGCTAATAAGAAATATGAAATAAGATCTAAGCTAGCCTAAGTGTGATGAGCATCCATCCTTAATCATCTTTATGCATCTTGGACTTTGTGTACTACGTTTGGGCTTACCAAGCACACATTACTTGAGCACTACTTGATACGCTACTGGGTTTCCACGTAGTGATACTTAAATGTTCGTGATTAAGATGTACTCATTCCGCATTAACAACAGGAATAGTACATGATGATAAAGAAATATAACTAAGAAAACAATAAATAATAATTAACGATTAAAGTAAACAAAAGCTAAGTGAATGTTGCAATGATGGAGTAATCTCGATCTTTATTGTCGATTATGTGCATGTCCAAGTATGTCACACTCGAACAAAGGTTCCGTATAATTACAAGCATCACACTACGAGCATGCGCTTGGGAAAAGGAATTGAAAATTAACTAAAAACTGACAAAAAGACTTTACCCAAAGACTTACTAACAAAAGACTCCTCCCCGTGCACCTGNACTAAGCTAAGGGAGAAAGGTTGAGAAGGAATCTAAACTAGCCTAAGTGTGATGAGCATCCATTCCTTGATTATCCATACACATCTTGAACTTCGTGCACAACTACCACTGGGATTACCAAGTGCAGATCCTAGGTACGCTACTGGGTTACCAAGTAGTCACACTTAAATGCTTGTAATCAAGTTGTACTCATTCCGTGTTTTAACATGAGTTAAGGGTGAGAGAGAGACTAACTAGGAAAGTAGTAAATAACAATTAATTAAATAATTAAGCTAAGTGAATGCTGCAATGATGAAGTAATCTCGATCTTTATTTCCAATCATGTGCATGTCCAAGTACGTCACACTCGAATAAGGATGCCATAAAATTACAATCACCACACTGCGGGCATACACTGGAAAATAATTCTATCTCTGGAGGGATAAAACTACCAGAGTTTTCCTAAGGGACTAAATCTAGATGCGAAATAAGGGAGAGCAGCCTCTTATTTATAGAACTGGCAGCAGGCTGCGATATCGCGTATGCGATATCACAGTTGCCTAGAACGCGACTCATCATACCCCCACGACTGAATGAAAACGCGTCCTCGAGTTACAGTTATTACACAGTGGATAGGTATGGGATTATTAGATGGTGAACATGGGACTATTCCGCAGTGTGAAATGAAAACAAAATAAAGACACAACACAAATGTTCTACACCTACAAAAATGGATGGAACTCATGTAGTTCCTGGTAGCGATGGCTCCTCCATTGGTGCCTTCCCTTTATCTTGTGCTCTAGGTTTTGAGGCTTGATGACGCTGAAGTATGGCCTAGAGCTTCTCCTCTTCGGTCAGAGGGTCTTGTGCTGTCCATGCTAATGTTCCAACATTTGATGGAGTTGGCACTTCCCACGGATAGGGTAGTTGCGGAAACATTTGGTTGGCCTTGAAATACCAAGCTGTGAACACCTGTCGTTCCTCCTCATAGGCTCTAGCTTTATCCTTGTACTCCTGAAAATATGCTAGCCATTGAGCCAAGTCTGTTGCGACACCTTTCTGTCCTTTGGTAGCTAGCTTTTACCACCTCAAGTTCATAATTTGCAACTTCCAGTTTATCCACCAGCTTCTTGCACTGTACAAATTCTACTTCGTATTTGATGTGGGTGGTTGCTACCTGCTACTCGAGCTCTGTCCTTGGGCATCCTACTGTTAACATGGAAAGGTTGACATATCTCAGGTTTTTCAACTCCATGTATTTCATCAAATCCAGAATCTGCAGGTCCCAACTCTTAACTTCTGCTTGGTGGACGAAGGCATATGTGTCCAATGTGGCCCTCCAGTCAGTGTGTTGAGCACTGATAGTGTTGATTTGGGCCTTGGCCATATGGATCTCCTTTTCAAGGATCTATTTATACATCCCCACCTGATCGCGGAACTGCTCCTTCAGCTTCTCATGTCATTTAGCTTCATTTTTCCACGCGCTTATCTCAATAGCTGACTTTTGACGAATGACGCGTACTTCCTCCATCGAGAGGGTTCAATTCTCTCTGGCTAAATGGCTTACATCTTGGTTGACCCGGATGATTTATTCTCACAATTTATGGAAGTGTTCCTCAAGAATGTTCTTTTGCTTTTCTGCAGTGGTCAATGAAGGTTGTCTGCAACAAGCTGCTTGTTTTCTTCTTGTAAGGCCTTGAGTGCCTTAAGATGCGCATGAGTTTGCACTTGTGCTGTGGAGGCATCCCAAACAACCTTCTTCTTTTTGTCAGCCACCTTTTTATTCTCTGCGATTAACTTGGTTAGTTCCTCAGTTCTAAAGTTATCTAGCTGGTCTGCGGAAACAAATTGTAGAGGGTCCCACTGTGCTACTTGTAGGGTTACGAGCTGCTCTTGTAATTTCTTCAGTTTTGCTTCCACATGCTCAGCCCTCACTTCTGTTAAGACCAGCTTCCCCTTTGTGGAAATGAGGTCTGATTGAATTACCATAACATCCTGAGGGATGTCAAATAGGGACGTCATTACTTGTCCTATTTGGAGCAATCGATCAAGCGCATCCTCATTTTCCGCAGGAGTCATTGAGGTTCCAGCCAAAGTTTGAGCATCCCGTGCTCCTGTGAGATCTGCCGATGGCACAATAGGTACGTGAAAGGATTCTTTGATGTGGTCCGTGAACACTACTGCAGCTCCTGCGGCATCCTGGTGTTGCATGACCACCACAGTGGCCCCTTCACCAGTCTCTAACTGCACCTGGAAAGATGTTGCATTTCCTAAGATCTGTTGTGACCATCTACTTTCCCCTCCTCCTGTGTGAATGGATAATTCCCCCCTTATGCGATCCAACGAAACCATAGGCTAAATGGCATCATCGATGATACGGAAGAGGTTTGCATCATCACGACTTCCCCAACTGACTGTCTCAACGATGGCCCTAAGATGGCTCATCGACAGTTTGTAGTCTTGCAGTGGCTGTTGATCCTGGCTTGTGCTGGGCCTTGCTTCCTGTTGTTAGCTGGGACCCATGCTTGGAGGTTGACTGGGTCCTGCAAGTTGAGTTGCAATTGGTCCAGCCATCTATTCTTCTTCTTGTTCTGGTCCTAGCTCGTCGCCAGTGCTTTTTCTTAGAGCTGGCACCTTTAGCAATTCAACATATGAAGTAGTCTGAGCTTTTCGGAGGACGTCATTGGTGTACCCCCAAATACCAGCATGTCGGAAAAGCTTTTTGATAAGACAAGGGAAAGGCAGTGCCATCTTTGCTGTCTCAGGATCTCTGTTAAATATAGATGGGGTAGGTTAGCATTTACCTTTCCCATCAACACTGCACATCCTCTAGCCACATATGTTAATATTCTTTTCAGGTCCTTTGTGGGGAAGAGGTGATATGTTCCAATTTTGAAGTAAATCCTCCCTTCCATCGTCAACTCACCAAATTTTTTATCTCTACCATAAGCCTTCTCTAACCAATTCTTTCACACATCAGGGTCTGAACGGGTGGATAACTGAGAAACTCTAGGCCCTATATTCGGAAGGTTTAACACTTTTGAAATGGCCTGCGCGGAGAAGTCAACTATCACACCACAAATATTGACCGTGGTGCCTTGCTCCCTATTGTGCCAAAATTGATATGTCTCTCCTAGGTACCAGGCACCACTTTCAGAGAGGGTAGGCCATAAGGGAGATCTTTTGAGGTAATCCCTAACGGCCTCAAGAGCGAACTCTGCAAATGATTCAAAGTTCAATTCCACAATCACCGCAGTGAATGTGGACTTTTCATGGATGGCCTGAACGCAATCTTGGGGCAACGTGAGCTGTTGTCCCTATTTAGGCACTGCAGTAGCTCCTCCTTCTACCTGCCCAGACCGTTCGGTAGGAGGTTCTTCTTGATGAATGCTGAATGATTGCTCCTCTTGTTCTACATGTTGTTCGGTAGGACCTAGTCTTCCACTTCTTCGAGATCGTTTGCTTCCACCTTGGGTAGGACCTTCCTGTTGTCCACGTTTTGGGGCCATCTGCAATCACACATTTCAAGCATTAGTAAGGTTGGTTTTGAAATTGAGTTATACCTTACTACTTACCTTAATTAATGATCTTATTTTATCTCCATGTGATCTTTGTCCGAAAGTTTGTAATAATGGATCCCCTTTTACTTAGGTGGTTTTTCAATTTTAATTTCCCAGTATACCTAAGGATTAAATGATTTTTGGGCACAAATATTCTAAGTGTTATAGTTAATTACCCTAGATGATGTCCTTTGGGTAATGATAAATTCCAAAAAAGCTAGGTACTTTTTGATATCATGTCCCTAGTGACATGAGGCACAACAAAAATACCAAATTTTTAAAGGATTATTTTGAAATAAAGGTTGTAAATTGAGGACATTGGGATATTATGAAGGAGTTCTAGGGTAATTCCATTAATTTCAAAGGCATAATTAATAATGATGATGGTGTGAATTTTATCAATAAAACCTTGGGTGGTAGGAAAAAGGTTATGTAATGGTACATAGGAACATTATTATTTGGAGGGATAGTAGTAGGGAAAGAAAATTATAAAAATTATACTGAGGGTAAGAAATGGTGTGTGTTAGCTATGTCACAAGTGAAGATTACAAAAAGTTACACAAGTGGGTCCTCCCTAAAGTAGGTTTCAACCTATAACGCCCTTGTGTAACCACACTTAAAGTGTCCGTGGGCACTAGAAGGGTTAAATGTAATCCACACCGACTCCACAAAACACACATGTAAATATCAATGGAATGAGGTAAGAATTCTATGTTATACATGACACGAGCTACAATTACATGAACAGTGAGATGAGACGAAGTATAGAAGGGATCGTAGAGATTGGGACATGAGGTAACTGATCCAGGGCACAATGAATCCTGCATGAAAAGCATGATTAATGTGTCATTAACCCGTCGTTCCAAGATCAGGACCAAGTCCATCCTTTTAATCGGTGACATCGCATTGTTTCATCCCATGATGAACAACTATGAGAGTACCATAACAACAAGGCATACGATCACTTGGCGTTTTGTTCAAGGGAGGAGTGATTTTGGTTTTGTGGCACTTTTCTTTTCATTTTCTTTTTCTCTTTCTCTTTTTTTTGATTGCTAAATCCAAAGAAGTCGCCAACCTTTAGGCATGGGTGCATGTCTTTCCAGTGGGACCCCCTAGAACAACATTTGATTTTTGAGTGCCCTTTTGATTACTCTTACTCCCATTTTTCATTAGGTCTTCAAGGATCTTAGTATAACCATGTTGCATGATAACTTCCACAGATGTCACCAAAGAGAATCCCCAAGTCCCCTTGATGTCACACCCTAATCATTCCCTCTTGGTCCATCCTTGTTCATTCTGGGTACAATGAACACAAAATTAATTTTAAGTTTTTAGAATGTCAAGAATATCACTGTACCCTCGAATAGAACCTTTTATTTGTAGAATGGATGAGTGGGTGTAATGGACTCACTGTTCCAAATAATTGATCATTCGAGACTCAATAACATAAAACACACCTCAACCAACGATCCACATGAGTGTTTTATTCATGGACGAGATTACTTACAAAAACGTAAAAAGAAAAAAACACAAAAAGATAAAAAAAAAAGTTGAAAAATGAAAAAATGGAAAACAAAAACTTGAAAAATTAAAGAAAAATGAAAAATATTTATTAATCCTTCTTGTTATTAGAATGGGGGGTATCCCCCATAACTAAATGGTTGAGGATGGAAGGGATTAATAAATGAAAGATGAGGATCCTTGCATGTTGAAAGTATTGGAACTTGGCCATACTTACCCCATTGGGGTTGATTATAATGAGCATAGTGGGGCCATTTGTGCGATGTAGTTTCTAGATAATGAGTTGACCCACTATGATATGTGGCACCATTAGATGGTATGCAAGGATGGGGTTGTCGCTCTCCATGGCTGTGTTCATTGGGCCGTATTGTTGTTGGAGTGTGAGTTGGTGGCCCTGATGAAGTTACATGAGGTGTTGGGTTTGAAAATAAGGATGCACCACAGTGTGGAACTTGTGTTGAGTTGGAAGATGTAGTGGCCTCGGAATTGTGTTGTCCCTTTTTACGGCCATGTTTAAAGAAGGGGCACTTTTGATGTTGCCAAGGTTTCTCACTACTATTGGAAGTAGTAGCACAAGTGATGTTCATGGGTTGTTGCTATGGTGCAGGTACCTTAGGAATAGTTGGTGGCACTGTGGAAGGAGGGAAAGGATGAGAATGTTGAAATTTAGGAGGAGTATAGTATGCACAAGGTGGTGGTTGTGCTAGAGGCATGGGCTGATAGTATTGAGGAGAATGGTATTGTAGTCAGATAGAGTACATTGACCCAGTTGGAGAAACAAGATGTTGAACAAGATAAGCATTTGGATTCGAATGATATGAAGGGTGTCTCCGGTTTAGTGGTGGTCTCCCCCACGACTAGGATTGTTGCCACTGTGATCGAACATAGTATCTCTGTACGAACTCTGGATGTAACGTATTTTCTCAATGCTCATATAAATGTGATAGGATTGGGCATTGGCCCTTGGGGTGATCGTATAGGCATATGTTGCATTCATACGTATGATTGGAAGTTGAGCTCTTATTTTCCTTATCTGTTCTTTCTGATTGTCTAATGTTTTGTCCTGCTTCTTGGGTTGTTAAAACTCTATCTCCAATAATGTTGATAAATTCTCCACACTTTTGATACATCCATTCCAACATCTTATTGATCTTTGCCTCGACTTCTTCTAATGTTTGTTGTGTTGGCAAAGATGATGTTTCCACCGGGGGGGTGGTTGATTTCTCCTTTTTATGATCATGGACGTTTGTTAAGTTGATATTTTGGTCCTGTTGATGTTGCTCAACACTCTCCCATCTAGCCATTTCTCCTTCTTCTTTTGCTACCCGCTTAATAAGCTCTTGGACCTAATGGGTTCATAGTTCGTATAGTTGACCTTGGGCATACATCCCTAGGGTCTCTCTTGTTTCATTACGTAGCCCATCAATGATATGGTTCATTAGCCTTTCCTTAGAGAACCCATGGCCTGGACAGTTGTTTAACAATGCGTAATATCTTTCTAAGGTCATGTCCAAGGATTCATGTTGCGCTTGTTTCCATCCTTGGATTTTTTTCTCAAGGCTGACACTCTTGCATAGGTTTGATATTTTCATTAAAGAGTTCTACCATTGTTGACCAACGTTGTATTGAATTTGGTTTTAACCATCTATACCATACTTTTGCTTGGCCAACGAGTGTCATAGGGAAGAGCTTGAGTTTTTTCCAACCATTATCAATGTTGTTCCATGTGCAGGAATCGTAGAAGGCTTGTAAATGTTGGTGTAGATCTAAGTCATAGCCTCTTGAAAATTTAGGAAAGTTGTTTAAATCGAGCCTGGGTAGAAGACTCTCTTTACGATGCCTACGTGAGATTCGAACAGCCTCTTGTATTTGCATTAGGCTTGTAGTGGCCAGTAGGGGTTCACCGTCATCGGGTAATCATCGGGTAAGTTATGCTTTTGTGTGTTGGGATGACGTTGCTTTTGTTCATGTTTATAAGAAACCCCCACTTTAGGTTGTGTACTCCAATCTTCATCGTCATATAGTTCATTGGTTCTCCAATGAACTTCCTCACTAAGTGTACGTTGTTATAGTCTTGTAGGAGAGCCATGGTTGTGAAGTTGTGTGTGAATTTATGTGTGACTTTTAATAATTATTTTTTCTAAAATATGTATCCTTAATTCCTTTACAGCGACCTTGTATGATATAACTAATCTAGATAACTAGCACCGTCCCTAGCAATGGCGCTAATGATGAGTGGCGAGGTACCCCTACACTCAACCATACCAATATGAGCGTTACATGTGCGATCCGGTTGAACTTCGCAGACGGACTAGTTGTGGCATCTAGACAGTTAGCCTTAGGTTGCAGTTTGCTGTCTTCCCACCTGGACTAGTATTAGCTTTGTCATGTATGGTTTAGTCCAGAGTGAGGTGTATGATGTGTTTCTAAGCTAATGCTACTCCTGAAGGCGATGGAAGATAATATTAACTAAGCTAAGGGAGAAAGGGTGAGAAGGAATCTAAACTAGCCTAAGTGCGATGAGCATCCATTCCTTGATTATCCGTACACATCTTGGACTTCGTGCACAACTACCACTAGGATTACGAAGCGCAAATCCTTGGTACGCTACTGGGTTACCAAGTAGTTACACTTAAATGCTCGTAATCAAGTCATACTTATTCCGTGTTTTAACATGAGTTAAGGGTGAGAGAGAGACTAACTAGGAAAGTAGTAAATAACAATTAATTAAATGATTAAGCTAAGTGAATGTTGCAATGATGAAATAATCTCAATCTTTACTTTCGGTCATGTGCGTGTCCAAGTACGTCACACTCGAATAAGGATTCTGTACAATTACAATCACCACACTGTGGGCATACATTGGAAAATAATTCTATCTCTGGAGGGATAAAACTGCTAGAGTTTTGCTAAGGGACTAAATCTAGATGTGAAACAAGGGAGAGCTACCTCTTATTTATAGAACTGGCGACGGTCTGCGATATCGTGACTTAGCTACGATATTGCGTACGTGATATCGTGATCGCCTAGAATGCGACTCATCACACAGGAATCATGATATTGTGTATACGGTATTGTATCCAGGTTGAGATATCGGGTACCCGATATCTTGTACACGATATCATGTACCCAATATCAGGGCTTGGCAAACTGTGATTCATCACCTATGTATTTAGGTTTCTAGTAGTCTAGATCACTCCTTGATAATAACCTTTTCTAGCTTCATAGGAATTTTGGATATGTTTCCCCACCACACATGACTTTTTTGGGATAAATTTACACATATTTGATTTTATGATTATTTGGATTTGAACTTTTGGTTAACAATACTTATGCACATTGCCTTTCTCAGTGGGCATTCTAACAAATTTTGTAGCACTTATGTAGATCGACTTTCTTGATAAGAAGGCAAACATTTATGCATGTTTGCTTTCTCAATAATTTTCATCTATTTTTACAATGGTAAAACCTTTTAGTTATTTTATTAGTTTGGCAATTAGCTTTGATTTTTTCTTATTTATTATTTGACATGTTTGTATGTTTGGTGCTAAATTTTTACAGGTAGCTATACCCTATTCATGACTATCCAACTACCTTATCCTTGAAACCAAAATTCATAAGGGAGTATTTGTAGTTTGTTTTCCCTACAAAATCTTAGAACTAATTCTTCTTGTGTTCTTGTACCTTCTAGATGATTTAGTTAGTGATGAGAAAGAGACATTACATGAAGAAGCTAATGATTAGAATTTTATTTTAGTGCATTTCTATCTTATCCATTAAGTTTTCAACCATATGTTTTTCTTCTAAATTTTAATGTTTAGTTGTAATTTTTATACTATATAATGTTCAAATTTGGCTATGAGAATTTCTATTTTTCTATCTTTGGTGTAGGCCTAACTTTATCATTAATTTCTATTTCTATAGCATTGAATATTTTTCAACAATTTATCATTGTTAGAGCCTAGTGCCTTTGTAATTTTGTATTTTCTTAATATATTTTCATCCTTATTCTATTATATTTTTGGGTATATTTTCATTCTATTATATTTTTCATCCTTATTCTATTATATTTTTGCGTATATTTTCATTCTATTATATTTTCTTAATATATTTTCATACTTATTCTATTATATTATCATTGTATTTTTACATTTTCTTTCCATCTCATATGTTTTTCTACTCCTATGTACCTCTTTTCTAGATGCCTATTGTTTTTCCTCAAGGGTTTTCTTAGCATCCAACATTTTTTTCTTAAGCTATCTTTTTACCTTTATCATATATTTTCATTTTCTTTATGTAAATTTTCTAGCCTAAGCTTGATTAGTAGGATTTTACAAGTACCTTGAAGGATCAACATTGGGTAGAGATAATTTTAAGAATTAAATTCATATTTAATTTTTAGAATTAGGTGATATGCATTTTCTTTCAAGTTTTAATCACCTTTTAGCTTGACCCTAGCATATCCTTGTCAGTATGAATACCTAGCAACCTATAACACCATGTGTTTCTAAACCCTTAATTTATGTTTATGTATCTTTCTTTAGTCTATTTTTTATGAGTTATCTTCCAATGTAAATTTTAATCTCATAACATTCTTCTAAATATTTTATTTATGCTTTACCTTTTGATAAAATGTGAATTCTTTTAATAAATATTCTTATTTTAATTTTATTTGTGAAAACTTCTAGCATCTTTTTATAAAATATAATATTATTTAATTTTTCGTATTTATATTTGGAAATTTCTAATTGCTTGAAATTTTCTTTATAAGAACAAGTTGTTAGAATGGTGGCATATGTTATGAACTTGCAGTTTGATATTTTTGGAAATGATCATTTTGTTCCAAAACTTGCTTAAACTTTATTCTATTTTTTTAGTAGACTTGCACTTCTAAATATTACTAAACTCTTAATAAGCATTTCTAGATGTTGAATTTATCAATTAGATTTACTATTATGAATTATTGCTTCAATGCTATCTTGGAAACCCTAGAATCATATATAAATCAAGGGTTACAATTTAAATTCATTCTTTTCTTATTCTTATCAATTAATTAATCTCTCTCTTATTGGTGAACCTTGATATTTCATTGGTGCTTCAGTAGATCTTGAGATTATGTGTATGTAAGCCTCCTTAGTTAGTAAAGGTGAAGCAACTAATTCTAAGCTTTGATGCCTCATTGTTAACTTAATGTGTTATATTTTACCAAGTATAATCACTTGTATATGTAGATCTTTATGATATTATAATTCATTTAATGCTTATTTCTATGCTAATCCCATTTTTTCTTGTCTTTTCCAAGACATCTCTTATGGCATTTCTCACCATCATGACTCATAGTATGCTTACCAAATCTCATGGTAAAGGTATGAAGGAGATCATGGGTCTTGATGAGACCATGATCCTTGACCACAATTGAACCATGAGTCATGCTTTTATAAGACACCAAAAACCTTACCTAAGGTATGCATTTTCATGAGCCTATGCTTATCATGACTTATGATGAGGTCATGGTCTAGATCACAACTTGACCACAGGTAATGATTTGGTGATTTTACATGGCAACAAGTACTATGGTTTATGGTGGCATTATATCTTCCATCATGACTCATAGTTTATCTCATATTCTTAACCACAAGTCATGGTCAACTCATGGTCTACTTGTAATCTCAAGTTTTACATTAAATTAAGTCATTTTTTTGCTGACTCATTTGAACTCTCTTATGCTTTATTTACAATATTCTCTAACATTTTGACCTCTTGATTATGGATTGGTCGAGATCAATGAGTAGGCATTGTAAAGGGTATGGATGAATACTATACTTGATCCAAATCACCTATGATTATGCACAAGTTGTGATAACTAGTAAGCATTGCTAGGGTGACTAGTTTATCAAGAGGGTTAACTCATGTTGCTTGTGATTATTCACATGATGAATCCTTTGGTTTCATGATTCGAGATAATAGGAATAGGTAGACCATAAGGGTTTCTTCGAAAATTGACCATATCCAAGATAGATGAGGCTTCTTGAACGAGACCTTAAGGAGGTTTAATCACTAGAATAATTGTGAATAACCTATTTCCTTGACATTCTATTTGACAACATGGGTACTGGATCTAGATATAGACTTTAATCTTGTAGATCTTGAGATGATATTTATGTGCAGCATGTGATTCCATATTACAGCATATTCCAAGTGCATCAAGGTGGTTGGCTCTATTAGAAGGTTTTTAGTCCTTCCTACATGTTGGTATGCAAATTCAGTGGAAAGAACTAGGAGCTTGGTGGTTATTAAATCTTGTTCAATTGAGTTTTCTCCCATGTTTTCAATTATAGTTTCTTGAGATCTTATGTTTGGATGTGTATGATGTAATGGGATGAATGTATTAATGATATTAACAATTAGCTCTTTTTAGATTACAAATTATGTTATGTTTTATGAGATTTATAGATATATATTTATATGCACTATGATGTGGATTCTCTTTTCATATCATCCACTTTTGAGTTTAAGTTCTATAATTCTTATGATTGAGTCATTTAAGTTTATTAGCATTATGACATCACACATCCTATGTATTAAGCTATGTATGATAAAATTAAGCAATTCTTAAGTTAAATTATGGGATGTAACAAGTTGATATCCAAGCATGATTTTAGAACATTGATTAGAATATGTGTAAGTTTTGCAAAAAATAAAAATTTTTTTAAAAAAACAACTAGTTCTTTCAAGTAGAATTATGGAGAGGTCATAAAGGTGTAAGGGAAGCCTAACATCAATAGACATTTCAAATAGTGAAGTACGTAGCGAAAGCATGATCTACAAGTATAATTAAAATGGCGGTATGGAATATTAGGAGTTCATAGAAGAAGGAGATATTACTAAGAGAAGTGGTGACTTAGGTTTAAGGATTCTTTGAATTCTGTCTTCTAGTAGGAAGATTTGTGAGGGAGGGGGGAGGGGGAGAAATGTAACACTACATGTTTATAACTCCTTCATTCATATTACCTATTTTGCTTTAGTCTATTTCTTCTATGATATCGCTTCCAATACGTATTTTCATTTCATAACCTTCTTCTAAATATGTTATTTATGCTTTGTCTTTTGATAAAATATGAATTCTTTTAATAAATATTATTTTTTAATTTTATATTTGGGAACTTCTATTATCTTTTTATAAAATATGATTTTCTTCAACTTTTTTGATTTATATTTGGAAACTATTAATCACTTGGTGTTTTCTTGCTAAGAATAAGTTGTTAAGATAATGGCATATGCTATGAACTAGTAGTTTGATATTTTTGGAGATTATTATCTTTTTCTAAAACTTGCACAAGCTTTATTCTACTTTTTTATTAGTGAACTTAAACTTTCTGAATATTACTAGACTTTTAAAAAGCTTTTCTAATTTTTCTAAAATTTATTATTCAAGTTTACTATTGTGAAATATTACTTTAATATTATTCTAGAAATCCTAAAATTATGTATAAAGCTAGGGTTACATATTACATTTATTGTTTTTTATCCTTCTGATTCTATCAATCTCTCTCTTAACCTTGTTATAACATTGGTAAATCATGAGTTGACCATGGGTTGTGGTTAAATCATGGTGGCATTTCTAAGATTTCTTGTAATTCTAATAATGGACCACAAGCCATGGTGAGTAAAAAGATAAACTACGAATTAACGACAAGTCATGATATGTACAAACTTTACAAAGTGGCTCACCATGAGGCATGGTAAGATTGTGGTTTTCATCATGAGCCTTGGTAAGGTTGTGGTAAGATTATGAAATTATAGAAAAAAAAGGGAAAAAAAAATAGAGAACGACATAACCAAGAATTTCAAACTACAACTAGGCATATATGCTAGCTCCAACCTTTCAAACAAGACTTAAACTTGTCATACATCCTCTAAATGTGCTATAGGAGACTTGAATTATAAGAATAATAACAAATACTTCTCCAATCAACTAGATTTATGTAACATGTACAAAAACATGCAAACATGCATCATACCCTTTCAACCACTATTAATTGGCTACAAATACTTTAAGAAACTTACATAAAACATGAGAGAACACTTCACACAAGCTATAATAGCTTGTAATAAGCTCATGCAATAGGGAAAATAAGCTTTTATACCAAATTCATGAGAAAATAGATAAAAACTTCTTTAAACCTTTAACATGCATATGAAATTAGAGAGAAACCAACTTGAATCTAAACTTGGTAGTCAATCCTTTCCAGTTAAACATAAATGACTTCATACTACTAAACGTTTTTAAAGGAAACATAAACAAACATGTCAATGACTTCAAAATCTTAAAAGAACTTGAAACATAAGATATTATGTGATAAACATATAAAATTACTTGTGAATGAAAAGAATTATGTAAGAAGGATCCATGATGTTGGTTCTAACATGCATATTGGACACTCATACTTCACTTATTCTACATGGCCATGTTGTTCTTTTCAAATAAATTAAAGAAATAATTTCAATAAGACAAAGTTTTGAGTAATAAAAGGTCATATTTAAATATGGAAGTGTAGCAAAGTCAAGTGGAAGAATGAATACAAAAAGAAAAAGATAAATTTCAAAATTTTTAAGAAAATTTCAAAATTTCCATTAGGGGATTCATCCTCCAAATTCCAACAATTAGTATAAAAGCTAAAGGTTGAAGCCATAGGAGATCTAAATAAAAATTTTACAAGTTGTTCCATTATTTATGATGGTACTCAAAATTTTAAATTATAATGTTGTTATGGGATTCCAATGATGTTTGGGACATTATGTACAAAGAAAGTACATACCAAAAACATTGTCCAAGAATTTAAGAAAAAAATTGTAGAAAGCCATCAAAGAAGAAGAATTGGAAAAAGGCATCATATGCAATTTAGTTTGTGAGTAAAAATCAAAAATTCGATTTCCAATTTGAAGACCAATAAAGAAATGTAGCAATTCATTAAAGAAAAATTTAAAGCTAAGGAGGGTACATTTAAATCTTAAGAAAAATTAGAAACTTCAAAAAGTCAAGAAAAAACTCACACTAAAAAAACTTAGAAGAAAGCTAAAGGGCAAGAAAAATCAAAGGCATTACAAAATAGAAATTTAACAAAGAAGCAAGTATCAAGATGATCAAAACAAGAAAATATAGAGAATAAAAGAAATAAAGAGAAGGTGTAAAGGTGAAGACTCCAATATTCAACATAACTGATAAAAGAATTAAAAAAATCAAAGGAAGTGTTCAAAAATTGAAGAAGGATTAATACCAAAAGAAAATGAGTAACCAATATTTCATGAATACTTCCATTCAAACAAGAAAATTCCATTAAATAAATGTCTATTGGAAATAGGTTGCACAAATCATATGAAATTAAGGATTGATGAATTTACTAATGCATCATTTAGAAGTGGCCTTGGGAAGTTATACTTTGAAGATGAAAGGAAACTTTAACTTCTTAGAAAAAGTACTATAAGTATCAATTTAAAAGATAGAAATTAATTTTATATTAGAGATTTTTTTTATGTTTCAAACCTTGAAAAATCCCTACTATTAGTAAGCCAACTAACAAATGATAACTAAACATTGATATTTGACCAAAACTCTTATATTGGTTATGATGAAAAAATGTAAAATGAAAAAAATGAAAAGCCTACAAATCAAATTTATTAGTTAAAATTAGTTGCAAAAATAGAGAAATCAAGAAATAGGAAGAATTAGAAGATGCCTTCTAGGAATGAAAAGAAAATTAAAGAAATAGAAGACTTAGAATTATTCCTACATAATTTGTTCAAAGAAGAAAAACAAGCTCTCACTATCATAAAATAAAAGACTAAAATAATACAATAAGAGAAAAAAGATGTTCGCTGACCTTTATTAGATTTCACAAAAGCTAAAGAAGCTCTCATCACCCAATCAAAGTAATTAAAAAAGAAATAAGAAAAATCAAGATAACATATATCTCTTAAAGGTTAAAATCAACAAGCAAGAGTCTAAGCAAGAATAACCATTACCAAGAATATTCATCAAGTCTCAAATACAGTTGAAGATTGTTTAAATTGTAAACTAGTCACAATGACTCCAAAGTAAATCCTAAAGGAGAAACTGTTATTCTTTTCAAATAAAAGAAAAAAAAAATTCAATAAGCCAAAGTTCAAAGTGATAGAAGGCCATATTTATATACGGAAGTATAGCAAAGTCTAGTAGAAGAATGAAAATAAAAGTCAAAATTCAAAATTTCAAGAGAAGACAAAATTCAAGATCAAAGATCAAGTGAAGATAAAATAACTTTTTGGTACAATAGGGACCAAATCCATGTAAATCATATTTAAATTTTATGTCATATAGGACAAGGAAGGAAATTCCACTTATTTTGGTTTTACGAAAAGATTCATGGGTGGATGTAATTAAATAATGACCTCAATCTCTCATGTCCCTTCAATTTCTTGCTCATTTTCCATAAAAAAATACTTATATGATCATGTACCATTNTTCGTATGGTTGAGTGTAGGGGTACCTCGCCACTCATCAACTTTTATTTATCATTAAACATTAATTAATAGTCACCAATATTCTCATCAACATTGTTTAAATTTATCTCATCATCAATTCATCATGATCAACATTTTCATCAAATTTATTGTAGTTCACGTTCAACATTCTATCTAGAAGATCAAAGCTCATTTGAGTAGGATTAATTAAATTCCTCACAAAATCAAATCAATTAAAATAATTCTTCATTGCAAGTTATATAGTAGCTAGGGGAAACTCCAACAAATCAAGTTCTATCCAATTTAACTTCAAAATCTTTAGAAATTTTAGATTTCCATATTCACCATGACTTATGGTTAGGTTATGGTTCTCTAGGTTTACAAACCACAAGTTCACAATGATTTTTAATATTTCAAAAATCAATTTTCCAAAGAGCATAACGAATGGTTAGCTTGTGGTTGCTCTGGATTATCAACAAGGACCTATGATCATCTTGTGGTATAGGTTTTACTTAAGGAACATTCACCACAACCCATGGTGAACATACCATGATCCATGATATTCAAAAATTCAAATTTCTTGATCATTGTATCATACCATAGCTAATGGTATCCTCAGTAATTAAAATTTCTTTGATTATCTAATACCACGACCCATGGTTAGCTCCTTGTGAAGCATCACGACCTATGAATAACTCATGATAAGAGATCATAACTCATGATATAATACCATGATTTGTGATATATCAAATTTTAATTATTTTCATTAGGTTTCAACAAAATTTCAAAATTTACATTAAAAAATTTATCCTTCAAATTCCAAAAAATGAAGAGGGATTCACTTCTTAAGATGAGAGAATCTTGTTGTAGGAATGTAAGAAAAGAAAAAGGAGTAAAGCTAGGAGAGCTTCAATCAAGCACAAAAAAGCTTTACAAAAATAATTAAAATGAAGGAAAAATTTATCTATTCAATTTAAGCTTGCAAAGATATTACAATGAGAGCCATTCATCCCTATTTCTAATTTTTTTATGGAGAATATTGCCTCTTTTATCATATGCCTCTTCATGAAGGCTTTTTTCTCCTTCTTTTTTTTCTTGAACTTTTTCTTTTAACCTAATCTTCTATGATTCTTTTTATAATATAAAAAGAACTTATAAATCCTATTACATAAAAAGAAGATATTAAAATAAAAATAAATACTATCATTATATGCTACTCTACTCGATATGAAATAGAGATATTCATGGAAGAGTTGAAAGTATATATTCAGATTACTTCTAACAATCTCTAGCGAATTTGTATATTCTCTTTCTTTCTAGTTCTACATTCATTAGTATTATCTCATTCTCTATCTTTATAAAGTATAATTTTTGAATTCATCTCTATATCTTTGCGTTATAATTTCTAAAACACATGTATTATCATTTTGTATCTCTCCTTTCAAAAAAATTAATAACACTAATAACCTAACTTGGTTTTTACTTTTAGTTATTGTTAATTTTATTTATTTAGTAATATATTTGGATTTTTTAGTGTAGAATTAACCTATTTTACCTTACATTAATTTGCACTATCATTTTGATATATTCACTATCGCATCACACAACCTTATAAGTCTAAAATTGACTTCTATTGTGAAAGATAGTCTCAGATCATCTGTCGTCACAAATTGGAACAACTACTCTAATAAGTGTGAGTTGTTGTGTGTAATTAGTTTCTTAGAATAATTTTATTACAACACCTCATTGCAAATGAAACTAAAAGAAAAAATAAAACAATAGTAAGAAAAAAAATAAATTTGAATATGAAAGCATGTAACACAATTAGCATTGTGTATTGTAGATGACATCCAAAGGCATATCAATAAATACTAATACTAATACTAATATTTTATTATGTTTATGTAGACCCAAGGATCTGTCAAACAAATAAACTTGTGTAAAATACACTAGTAGTAATAAATCCTAAGTATAGTAGATGTATCCAATATTCATGTAGCTTGAAACCCATCTTCTATATAATTTTCTAGAATTAACATTGTTAGCTTTATAACTCTTCAAGGACTAACTAGAGATTTTTAATTTTATTTTGAAAAAATCTATCTCACAACATTATAATAATACATGTTACTCATCTTCTATAGCTTGCAATAAATACATTCAACATATTCTATCTTCATGTTACTTATTGTTCCATCTTCTAATTTAAACTTGGAGATGGTGTGAATCTATTCTTAATCTAATAATTAGTGCTCTCATGGATATTAAAATTGTTACATATAGATATTATATTTCATCATATCTATCACCTGCAATATTTTTCTAGTAAAATAGAAGATTTTTTTGTATTTGTGCCTCACTTTTCCATCTCTATAAAAATTTTTCTATAACAAGTTTCCAAGCTTTTTTTGAACTTAGTATTCTATCAATATTATCAATACCCCATTTTTGTAGTCCCAATCATCCTTGATGGAACCATCCCTGTTAAGAGTTTTGAATGATCTCTCATGAGATCTTATTACTAATTTTATTACTTAAGCAAAATGTTGAGAACTAATACATTGTTCTAGCTTCCACTGGCAACAAATTAGATTCTACTAAAAGTATTGTACATGAAACTTAACTTTTTATCATGAATTCATACAACAAGAAATTTTTTAAAAGTATTTTCTTTTCCTTTCATACTTCTTGATCAAGACTTGCACATCATACCATACATCCATAGAGTGTTGTAGTTTATAAAATTATTTGAAAAAGATATTTTTAAATTATGAAAGTCCTAATATTATGATTATTACATTTGTTCTTCATTATATAGGAAGCACTTCATCCATTTGTAACTCACTATGATATATAATGCTTTCACTTATAATTTTAAGAGAATTATACTCCTAGATATTTGTAGGTATGCACAATCTTAAGAATTTTATTATTTAGCTAGAAAGTGTAATAGCACTTAGTAGTTCCACAAATTAGTACTTTTGTTTTGTATTTTGTCAAAATTCACCTTTATTTTTGTACATTCATTTAAATTTTATAGTTTATTTAACAATGCCTTTAATCTTATTTCTAAATTTACTATTAGTGCTTTATCATTTACAAAGATTAAAGGTTATATCAATGGCTAATTTACTTGAATGTCATGATCTACACAAGTGGAAGCATTATGATATATAACACTTCAATTTATAATTTTGAAAATATTCTACTCTCAAATATTTGCATGTATGAATAATCTCAAGTCTTTTATTATTTAACTAGAAATTGTGATCTCTCCAATTAGTTTTACAAATTAGCACTTTTGTTTTTGAATTTGTTATTACTGCTACATCATTTACAAGAATTGAAAGTTTTATCTATGACTAATCTATTTTAATTACATGATTTGGAGCTACCTCTTTAATCTACAATTCTAATTCATTAATAAAAATGTCAAACAATGTTGGTGAAAGATGACAACCCTGTTTTACTTCTATATTACTGTAAAACTAATATGATTTTGTAGTTTCTTCATCTTTTAATTTTAAAAGTATTTCTCTATAAATCTTGAATAGCATTGAGTAAACCATAATTAACTTTAAGTTTGATAAGTTTGCTCCATAATTATTCTCTCATAACAGAGTTAAATCCTTTAGTAAGTTCCATAATGCACATAAATGTTTTACCTTGTTTGCCCTTTTCTTGTTTAATATAATAACTAAGGGTAACTAAATGATCTAGCATAGAATGTTTTTTCTAAACCTTGTGAAACTACAAGTAAATTATTGCCTTCTACCTAAGATTCCATTTTCCTCCAACATGATAGCTAACAATTTTGCAAACAAGTTATTGACCATGATCAATTTGTAATTATTTAAATTTGATTTATCTCCTTTTTAAAAACGCATAACAACTCTACTAGTCATCCATTATCTAGTTAATCCATTTTGATGTATTTCATTAAGAATTTTCCAAGTTTCTTTCTAAACTAACTCTTAAAAACATTTTAATAATTCAACATACAATCCTTTTACCTATTAATGATGAGCTCCCTTGGATTCCACAATTCAAGCTCACTTAAGAGGCAAAGATCTCACAAAAGCTCACAATTGAATAAGAAAAAAAAGAGAACATTATTCTTGCCCAAAAAAAAAAAGAAAAAAGAAAAGAAAATAAATAAAATACAATGCATAATTGGAAGCAACACACTCTGAAGGATAGAAAATCAATTAGTCAAACCCTTAATCCACTCTCACAATACAAGGAGAACCATCAAGAGGCTGCTCACTCTCTCATATAATGTTAAAGAGTACTCACTCATTCTCTCAAGCTAGCAAGGCACACAAGGCTGTAAATGACATGTGGCACATTCCTTTGGACTACTTTCATCATTTTATAGCATTTGGAATGATCATAGGGTTTCCTTGGCCATTGTTCTTCTCATTAAAAAAATCACTTTTTTCAAGCCTACAAGTGCTTAGAACTCACAATCATCTTGCACTTACTAGCTTGCAACCAGACTAAAACTCATATCCTATTGCATTGGTAAATTTAGGAATATTTTCTTCTCTATTTCTCAACAAAGTATAACTAATTGTAGATCCCAATCTCATATAGTGATCTCACTATGACTTGTAGTGGCTCACAACTCATTGTCTAACTTGAGAAACTACAAATTTCAACATTTTTCATAAACTACGATTGACTATGATTTGTGGTTAGCTTGTAGTAGCTTTCCTAGCCATGAAAACACACTCAAATAACTTTACATTGACACCAAAGCACAAGCACATAGTTCCTATGCCTTTTGGGATATAATGAGGATAATAATTACATTAAGAGGATGGGTTGATATCCTTATCACATTTATAGTTTTTCCATAAAATAATTTCTCAATTTCCTCTATCACATTATGATATGTAAGTTGTGAAATATCTAGGAGCATGCAACTAGTTATGGTATTTATCTCATGATGGAATAAAGTTTTGTAGAACTATTTTATCTATTCAAATAAAATATCATTTCTTAAAGAAACTTTATTTCTAAAAATTTTCTGAAAGTTTTGTGGATCTTACCTTATCATTTATACCATATATTTTTAGTGCTTTTAAAGAAATTTTCTTTTTTTTTTCTTTCAAACCAATTTCATGTAGTACTTATTTAAGGCTTAATGAATTTTAATATCTAACCTTGCTTATAGATAGTCTTCATCAAACCATTTCTTCTTACTCATAAAATTTTGTTTCATAGGAACATTTTTTGTAACCTCTAGAAATATAGCTTCTAACCGATCTTTAAACTTTTTATTTTTAAAAAATGTTATACCTATTCTTAAAAAGATTCTATGTATATAGTTGTAATAAGTCTTCTTATTTTTTGGCATTTCTTATAATTAGAATGCATTCCCTTGATGGAAAATTGGAAAAAAATAATGTGAAGATTCTATTAATTTACCACCAACCTAAAAGTCAATGATTCCTAATATATCTTGAGTAGTGATTAGTGGTAAATTAATACATGAACATTTTCATTCTTTTTCAAAAGCAAATCTTGAGCTTGATAAATATTTATTAATCCTATTTAAAATGATGACATCCAATCATTATCCTCATTCTACTATATGTGCTTTCCTATTTTATTTGTTATAGTATCCTCTAATGTTCTTTCCCATCCATTTTTAATTTCACTTTTCATATCTAGACATCCTTGATTATTCTACCACTATAGAAAATCAATATGCTTAGAACCAAGTCATCACATATATAAACTTTACCTTTTAATTAAATTCTCCTATATCTCCTTCTAAATATTAAAAATATAACCTAGCTTTTTATAATTTGTTGCATTGCATGAATGAAAGTAACAAAAAGCAAGAAATACAAGGCATTTTCTCTAAATAATTTTCAACCAAATATATTATTTATACTTATCAATATTTTTCACTTTAATAATCTTTTAAAGAGCTTTTTTTGAAAATACAAGATAATCTACCTAATATTCTTTCCCATTTTAAAGATCTAACACTTGCTACATTTATTTTACTAAAACTATGTAACTCAAAATTTTTAGAAATTTCTTCTTTCCAAGTTTCAACCACTCCAAAAATACCAAATTTCATTAAAAACCCAATATTATATAGTGCAACCATTTTAGTAACAATGTCATAATCTATATTCAAAATTACACAGTGCAAAGTGTTTAGACATTTTTTTTAAAAAATACCCTATCTTTAATTACTAAAATACACTCTACATTTAGGAAAGATATCTTACCTACTATTTATGTTTCTTTTACTTTCTCATTCTTTTGTTTTCTTTACAAGCTCTTGTTTCTTGAGATTTACATTCATCCAATTTTTTTCTCATTTCAAGTTTCTATGATTATGTCAAACTTTTTCTCAAGTTGTTGAATCACTAATTTTCATAATAATACGATGGGGCTTATCATCTTTGAATCCTATGTGATAAGCATACAACATTATATCAAGTAAGATAGAGGGATGCATTGTATTTTTTATGATATCATGAACAACTTTTTTTAATTATCTTTGTCATTTAGATTTTTTAAAACCCTATAAAATTGGATATTTTTAGGTCTTTTCTTTTTTTCTTCTTGTTCCTTCCCTAAATCACAGAAATCCTTAGCACATTGAGGAATTTCTTCAACAACTATTTCCTACCTTGTAATCATATCATATATAGTTTCTTGATTTAATTCATAGTTGAAAGTTTTATTTAGTTAATCTATAATTCAATCTATTATCATTTGTAATTCTAGATCAAAGGTTTCATTCCACTAGGCATCACTAAGTTATACATGAAAAAAAATTGTAAAAGAAATTCTAAAACTATGATAGATCCAAGGGGTCTCAATGGATGTAACTTAAAGATTTCAATTTTGGTTTCATTTCTTGTTGTGTCATCATAGCTTCTTGTTACTTAGGCATTTCTTCTTGCGTTACAACTATAATGGTTATTGTAAAAATGAGATTTTTACACGCATAGTTATGTTGATCCATTACTATTATATGCTTTTTCCTTAGCATCGTTTTTTTCTCTAGTGTTTCTTTTTGTTCTTTCATTCATTTAGAGATCTTTAGTTGAATGATAATTTCTTACAATTTAGACTCATTAACTAGTGTGATATCTTAAATGAAGTTAAGTAGCAAAACCCCCTTTGATAGCCCTCAATGAAGAAGTAAAATCCTACTTGAAAAGTCCTCTACAATGTCTTGGAAAATCCACTACTTTCAAATAACCCTTTGGAAAGTCTTAGATCCTTTACACATCATTGGAAAATCCTTTGCACAACCTCCTTAAAAAATCATCATTCTATATAACATTTGAAATTTTTTTTAAACCCCCATCATTGATACACCATTAAAATATTATAGCCTATATATCAAAATTCAATCCAATAACTATTGCTAGGTATGCATGTAATAAACAAAATACAAATTCCATACCAAATTGTTAAATAGATAAATGTCATTGATATAATAAAATTCTAAAATGTATAATCTAGTTAAATTACAATAGATAAATCTCCAAATAAATTGCATGGTCAAAAATTCCAAATTTACAAAGGCTATAGAGTTAAATCAATATAAGAAATGCTTATAATCAATTTCCTTCTTTTGAAAAAACCAACAAAACCTTTGATGAAAATCCCTTGATAACTAATAAAACCCTCAATTAAATCCTTGCTTAGATAAATACAAATCAAAGTAAATGGAAAGAAAATTAGAAGTGAGACAAAATCAAGGGATAGATTCGTTACTCCTTAGATGCACCAAAAATAACACATGTAATGCTACTATAGCTAAAAATGATTTTATTCATGCACTTGTTTGATAAAGTCTCTTATTTCAAACTTTTTTTAGATGCTAATATATGAAATGAAAACATGTTTAGGCAATTTATAGAATTAAGGCCTATATCTAATGGCTATAACTTAACTTCTAATTGACATAAGACTAATCATAACTTTTTCTATTAACTAATCATATCACATAATTTAAAAATAAAAAAAAATAAACAATGTTACATAGGTATATAAAAGAAAATCCTAGGGGGGTATCATGCCTAGAAAACACAAAACTTAAGATCTTTAACATTTCTTATGTCCATAAAAGCCTAAACAAAATTTAATTGTGACTTAAATAACAAAATTGAAAAGCAAATAAAATGCATCATACAAATAATTCATCCTTGACATCTATTGTCAGAATGAAAAAATTTAACAAATAATATTAGAAAATGATCATCACTTAGAAATCATACTTGATACTATACCTCATATGTGATAGCGACTCCAAGACCATGATAACTGATTACTTATGTACAAAGCCCAACAAGATAAGTGTCCATATTTACAAACATAATAACAAAACATTCCTAAATGCATATTCAATAGTTAAAAATAAATTAAAATAATATATAAACCACCTTAATAAAGAACCTAAGAAAGCCCAACATACTCAAAGGATTAAACACAACACATACCAAAGTAATCATCAAGGTCTTTTAAGATAGGGGTATTACATCATCTTTTTTTTCATTCAAAATCTTCCTTTAAAAGAATCTAGTGGTAGGTAAGTCCTTATCAATTTCTTAAGTTACTTCCTAAGTACCATGCCTATCTCTAACAGTCATAACAATAGATGTGAATTTATTTTTAATCTCTTCTTCATCAAATTAATAATACTAATTGACCTCTCAATACAATTGAAATTAGGATACAATTGTACATCCTACTAATTAATCACATGGTTTTGATTTAGAACATATTTGTGTAACATCAATACACAAAATACTTCATGGATCCTCTACAAGTGAGGCAATAAAATTATCTAGTAAGTCATATTATCAAATCTCTTAAGAATCTTGTACATGCCAACAAATTGAGGTGCTATGATAAAGATCTATCTTAATAGATCTTAAAAGAACACATTCCACACTTTTCCAAGTCAATTTAGTTTAGAAAACAAGAACACAAAGAAAAGTAGAAACTCTTCCTCTATTATTCAAATCTCAAATAGAAAAATACATCAACAATAAGGATTAATGATCAACTCAACTCTTCCAAGGATTTGAGAGGAGATACATGTCTCTTCTCAATCCCTCTAATTATGGCTCATACTTTGAGCACACGAGCTTAAGACAATACAACACTCATCAAAGACCTTTCACCTCCTCTAGGCTACTCTCTCCCTTAAGTGCTCTCAATATTTCCTCTCAAATCTCTACCCTTCCTTTGAAACTTATACATTCTTTTATAGGTACTAGAGTGACCTTTGGCCTTTTATCACTGTTGGTCTTCCATTCAAAAGTCATAATGATTTCAAAAAATTAGTTTTTCATAAATTTTGAGTGTTTATTACTTATAGCCCTTCACAATTACCAACTTGTAACTAGATTAGAACTAGCAACTTGTACTTGTAAAATCCTTTTTTTTACCTCTATTTCTTTGCCAACTATGATGAACTATAAACTAAAA
This sequence comes from Gnetum montanum, assembly GCA_015680685.1. NCBI lineage: Eukaryota > Viridiplantae > Streptophyta > Gnetopsida > Gnetales > Gnetaceae > Gnetum > Gnetum montanum. The sequence continues at coordinate 641,766 of MNCI01023058.1, read as the reverse complement.
CCTTAAATTGTGGTCACACTATGACTCACAGTAGTCCATGAATTTTTGCACAATGTAAGATAATTAAATTCTTCATTCTTCTCTAGATTTCAATTGAAAGTAGCCCATAATTTTTCATTGCAACTAACTACAACTCACAGTCTCATCGTAGTTGCCTCCCTAGAGCCAAAAACACATGTAAATAACTTTGTAAAGAATAAAAAATGCATATACTCACACCTAATAATTCTAGGACACATTGAAGATTAGAAATAAATGAAGAAGATAAGGTGATGGCCTCATCATCTCTCACACTCTAAAAAATATCATTATTAATGACCTCTCATAAGTTGGAAGGAACCATATCCCCATAACTCAAGGCCATTAGACTCAACATTAAATTTTCATGACTTAATGCATCAAAAATGTTATAAGGATGAGTGTCACACCTGTTTACAATGTTTAAAAGTTTTATTTTGAGCTTCCCTTACTCTTGTAGGCTTGTCTTCATGCTCCACAATGCTTCAAATAATTAAGCATCTTCTTTGAATGCCTTAGTTGCATTTTCACAATGGCTCAAACCTAAAATGAATGGAGAATAAGAAAATGAAAAAGGGTTAGTTATTCTTAACCTCATGTCCCTTGTTCCTTTCATTTTCTTCTTCTTGGTATTTGAAAATCTCTCACTCAAAATTTCTTCACCATTAACATCATAATGATTTGAATTACCTTCATGCTACCCAACCATATCACAACTAAGACAATAAAGTTTACCATTCACTTTACAAACTTATCATTTTATAATCAATAGATAACATTTCCAAATTCTAAAAAATTAAATCACTATCAATGTCCTTACAAACAACAATGATGATCTTCTCACAATGACTACCCCAATAGCCATCATCATCAAACTCCATTTTAAACATAGTATCATCCTTAGGATTACTCTTACTAATAATGACCTTAAAAGTTACATTTTTTAGTATATAGAACATGACTCTCAAACACATCACAACCAGTCCAATGATCATTATTTACTTCATTACCTTTGAACAAAGCACTCTTAAGTTGAAATAACATACTAGCATCCATTATACTAGCTTCAACATTAGAGACACAATTATCATTTACAAGGTAAAGCTCATTCTTACATATCTCCTCATGACTTCTCCCATCCAACTTTGATTCAACTTAATCTTCAACATGTGACTATCCAACATTATCAAAATTTGAAGTTTCAAGATTCCAAATATGAGTCCCCAGATTGAATGGTTCATTCTCTTTAAAGTAATCACCAACAAGATTTTCATTCCATTTTGGAGGTACCAACTCAAAAGATAAACTCTCCTCCATGGCTTTAACATCACATTTATCAAAAATAGTATTAAAGAAATCATTATTATACATAACTTGGCTATAATACTCAATTTTATTCCATGAGATAACTTCACCTTGGATTAGAATCTCCTTAATCTTCTCATAAGATATAGAACAATTGTACCAAAGAAAGTCTCATAACTTTTGTTACTACTCTTGATCCTTCTTGAAGACGTCCCTTGATCTTGAACTCTTCTTTGACTTTAATCTTTTACCTTCCATGACTAATGAGGTTAGAACTCTTCTTGTTTAACAACATGCATCATCTTGAACTTTGAATATCTTTTGATCCCCTTGATAAAGCTTTTGGTTTCCTCCCTTAAAACCTTTGAGTATTGAGCACTTCTTTGCTTAATAAGAGATACTTGAAAACTCCTTTTCTCATTGACTTCTACTTTCTCATGCCTTACATATTTCTTTTTTCCTTAATGACTAGAATAAATCCTCTTAAGTCTCTTTAAAATATTCAATAAATTAGCCTTCATTTCATCAATATCTCTTCCAATTTCTTTTATACTAAGAGACTTAGGTGTTATATCTTCCATATGTCTAAAGGAGAAACCTTATCGTAATAAATATGGTATCCATAAGTAATTTCATAAATATCCATAACATTGTTTATTCAATTTAAGGAAAATACACTATGCTTTAATACAAAGATGTAAATCTAAAGTAATTCATTTCAAAGCCTACCCTTTCAAGAAAATTGATGCTCAAAAAAATATCATAAAAAAAACTTGATCTCCCAAATATCAAAGCAATTCTTACCAATCTTTGAGAATTCAAACCCTAAGTAGATGTAAAGCATATTAATTCTTTCAAATCTAAGCTTTGATACCAATCAAATAAGGATTTATCTCAAAATATTCTAAAAGGACCCATTCCATATTTTTCCAAGTCAATTTAGCCTACAAAACAAGAACACAAAGAAATGAAGAATCTCTCCCTCTATTATTTAAATCTTAAATAGAGATATACATCAACAATGAGAAAAAAATTTCAACTCAACTCTTCCAATAATCTTACATGTCGTACATGTCTCCTCTAAATCCCTCAAGTATGGATCACTCTTTAAGATATTATAACACTAATAGGAGACCTTTTACCTCCCCTAAGATACTCTCTTCCTCAGGTGCTCTCAATATTACCTCTCAATTCTCTTTTCTTTCTTTGCAAATTAGACATCCTTTTATAGCCACTAGAATCACCCTTGACATTTCCTAATCATTGGTATTCCATTTAAAATTTTTGACACTTTTGAAAAATCACTCTTTCATGTACTATGAGTATCTACAACTCACAATCCTTCGTACTTGCTAACTTGTGACCACTTAGACTATGATCATACTATGACTCATAGTGGTTCACAACTCACTACCTAACATAAGAAAGATTAAATTCTTCATTCTCTAAATTGCAGTTGACTATGGCTCATAGTAGCTTACAATTCCTCATTGTGATTGACTACAACTTGTAGTCTTATCATAGTTATTTGTCCAAAGCCATAAACACATGCAAACAACTCTGAAAGAACTCCAAAACAAAGATACTTACTTCTAAGACTCCTAGGATACATTGAGGATAAGAAATATATGAAGAAGATAGGATGATGTTCTTATCATGCTAACTTATCCTACCTTCTAAATATTATTGACTTATTTAAAGGAGAAACCTTTAAAATGACATCGTCATATATACTAACTTTAAAAGGTCTTTTTATGATGCTTTCATACTTCACACAACAATACTATATCACTTTCAATGTATTCATAATCATCCATATCTACTTTGTCATCCTCACCATTATATATGTGCTTACTTGCTTACAATTCTCTATTGTATTCTAATACAAAGATTTATGGTAATTTTTACCATACAACACCACATATGGAAGAATCTTAAGACTAGTTTGGTAGCTTTTTTTATATACAAACTCAGCCAAAGTTAATAAGCTATTCCAACAATATCTACAATTTAAGGCACACACTTTTAACATGTTCTCTAAAATCTCTTTGTTCACTCCATTGATCCATATGTTTATGGGTGGTTAGTTGAGCTAAAAATCAACTTTGTACCCATTCTAATATAATATTTATTAACATTACTTGAAATGTAACCATCTTAAGTGAATAAACTTGTTATCTCCTCTTCACTCATTGATATCTTTATGGCTAAGAAATAATAGGACTTGATTAGAAGATCAATTCTCACGAGAATGACATCTTTTCCACTGGTAGTTTGAGGCAATTTTATAACAAAATCCATACCTACTACATCTCATTTTACTTTAGAATGTTATGAGAATACAAGTAATCATTAGACCTATGATATTTAACATTAACTTGCTAATAGACCTCTTCATACATATCCACTAATAATTCTTCATGATACTAAGATACATCTTATCACTAACTTGATAAATATTATACTTGTTCAATAAAGCTTCATCTAAAATCTATTGACAAATAACATTTGGCATATACATCATATTCTTAAATCTCAACATACATATGCCATTAAATAAAAAACTTAACCTCCTTTTTTTACTATTAACTTCTACTTCTAACACCAATGGTTTAAGACATGCTAAAGGAATATTTTTTCCCTCAAACTAGTTAGGATAGTAAGACTATGAAGATTTCCAACTATCCTACACAAAGCATTAATAATTGTATTAATTTTTTTGGGATGATACTTGAACACCCTAGTGTTTTGAACCTATTGATGAGCAGTGAGGTACCCCTACGCCCAACCATATGAATTACAAAGCGTTCATGCACAATCTGGTTGAATTCAATGGACTTCATCGTTTTCAGTGCACTAGTCCTTTAGGAAGTGAATGTAGCCCTAAGGTCAATTGTTGTCTTCTTGATTACACTTTTGATGTTCATTGGTATGGTTAAGTGTAACTGATGCATCCTATTTTTATCATTTTGTATTTTATAGTTTGGTGTTTAAAATGTAGATAAAAAGGAATTTGATTAACTAGTCTAAATTAACTAATTAACTAGAATTTAACTAATCCTAACATAAGCATCCAATCCCACTTTACATACACATCTTGAACCCATGTATCCACTACTGGATGACTAAGCACTACACTACTAGGCATACCAAGCAATAGTGCTGTTGGGATTACCAAGTGAATATGTGTTACACTCGAAGTGGTTGTACTTATGTGTGTAATCTATCTCACTTAATTGCCTTATTAACGTAATACTTGAAAAATATTTAATAACTAATTGAAAACATTTAATAAATAATTGAAAACATTAAATGCATAAATGAAATAGCTAATCTATCCAAAGTGCTGCAAGGTTTATCAGAACTCATCTTTATTGTCGCACACACTGTCATGCTCAAGTACAACAATGCTCGAATAAAGATCTGTACACTCAATGACTCCTATTGCGGGCACTTGGGGGAATAATTCTAACTTTCAAATGGAAAAACTACAAGAGATTTGCTGCAACTACAATATCTACTTTCCATAAATTTGGTTGCAAGCACATATTTATAGTTGACTATAGGCACTACGTCGATAGGGCCATGTCGATGCATGATATGATGCGTCAACTAGGCCTTGTCAACGAGGCCTAGATGACAAGGCTACGTCGACGAGGTCTCATTGACATAGTCAACAGAATGTGACTCATCATACCCCCACAACTGAATAAAACATATCCTCAACTTATTTTACAAAATTAGGAAGGTATGGGATTATTAACTGACTTTTCCTCAGATAAAACAAACAAACAAACTTGACAAAAAATGGAGTGCTTGTGTGTACAAATCAACACATTACAAAAAATGGTGGTGTTCAGGACACAAAATTGAACACCGTGACTCAACTCTTCAAAAATAAAATAGCACATTTCTTGATGTTGTGAAGTTGTTGGAGAAGATCAAATAGTTCTAGGAAGTGGTGGTTATTGAGGCTTCAAGGGACCTTCATCGGCTTCATGCACTGGCGGTGGTTGAGGTGGCTGTGGCTCTTGTACTACTACTGCAACTTCAAGTGGAAGGTAGAAAGCATCCAGTAGTGCTTTCATTTTCTCCTCCTTACTCTTGGAATTGTGCACTATCCATACAACTTCCCTAATATGGGTTGGAATGGGCACATCCCAAGGACACAAGATTGTTGGAAAAAACTCCTTTACATTGACGAACTAGGTAGTGAACTGTTTGCATTCAATGTTGAATGCCTTGACTATGTTCTTTAGCTCTTGGTAGTCATTCATCCATCTGGGTAGGTTATCAATGATAGATCATTGATCTTTGAATCACCCTATGAGAACTTCAAGTTCAGCATTAGTAGTCTCAAGCTTTTTCTTGGTGTCCTTGTGGTGTTTGTACTTGGTCTTGTATAGTAGATATGAGCTAGCCACCTATTTTTCTAATTCTAACCATGGCTGTTTGGCAGTTAGCATTGCCAAGTTTGCATGTTAGAGGTTGGCCAACTCCATATACTCTATCATCTCCTTGATTTGCAACTCCTCTGAGTGGATCTCTACTTTGTTGTAGGTGTTGATCCCATCAATGATGGGTTGTCACAGACTTCATTCATCTTTGCCTTTGTCATCTAGATGTGCTTTTCATTAACTTCTTTTTGCAAGACAACCTGCTCTTTGTAGTGATTTTTTACTTTCTCAAATTTAAGGGGTTCATTTTTCTAGGCAGTGATCTCAATGGTAGATTTTTGACACAAGGTGTGTGCCTCTTCCATTAATAGATTGCAGTTTTTCATGGCCAAGTTCCTTAGTTTAGTGTTTAATTTGGCAAGTTGCTCTTGCTATTGATGAATAAATTCTTGCATTTGATCCTTTTGAGCATCAACATTTCATAGGCAATAATTTTGTGTGGTCAATGTTTCATTCTCCTAGAACATCTAGTTCAAGTCCTTCTGGATTGAGTATGTTTCAACTTCAACTACCAATTGTTTAAAGATGGCCATTACTACCTCCTCCTTAGCTTTTTGAAATTGTTCCTAAAGTTGTTTAAGAGCTTCATCTCTTATCACTATTGGGTAGAGGATTGCAAGGTCTGCAAGTCGGGCACAAAGTTCGACAACCTCTGTGGCCAAGCATTGATTTTGTTCTTGGGCCATTTCTAGTTGCCCCTCCAAAATAATACATCTACCCATTGAATTCAGTAACTCTGATTGGGTTGCAATGATTTTTTTCAAAAGATCAAAGATTTCCAGAGTCGGTTGCCTAGTTCCTCCTAGTCATTCCAGCAACTTTTGAAGCTGAGCTACATTTAATTTCCCATTGATTGTGCCTGTGGACATCTACACATCTTGAAGTTTAGATACATTTGGTATAGATGTCGTAGGTGTATTTAGTGCTTCTATGACATGGTCAGCCACCACTTCAGCTATTGTCTTCTACCCTTGATTTTGCATCACCAAGACAGTTGCCCCTTCATCTTCCTCCAATAGCACAAAGAAAGTGACAACATTCCCAAAGATTTCTAGGAATAGATGGTATGTTGATAGTAACATCATAACCTCTCGAGCATTGGGATTCGACCTCACAAGTAGCTGCATTCTTTGGGCAGAGAAGATTGGACCACCCTTCTCCATCTAGCTAAGTATTCAAGCCACCTCATTAAGGTGAACCATTGCTGGTTGGTAGATAGATGGATCTACCCCACTCATTCCTACATATTTCTCTTATTCACTCAAGAGCTATTCTCGGATTTTGCACAAATCCTTAATGGTTGCACATGCCTCCAATGTTGTTTACTAAGTGGGTGGTGGCGGCGTCTGCTCCTCTAATTGAGTCATCATTGGCATATTCTCTTTTATGATCTTGGATCATAAAGCCAAAGGACTATGCTTGAGTGTATCATTAGAGTAGCGAACAATTCCTACCCTCTTGCAACATTTTTGGATGAGGCATGGAAAGAGTAGGGTCTTCCTTCCACGTTCATTTTCTTTGAAATGCCTCTCAATCTCTAATTATAGTAGTTGTGGAAGGTTAATTTCTTACTTAGAGTAGTGCATGCTTGGGTGGAGAAGGTGGTTACCTTGCTTGACCTCACTGTTGGATTGAGGTGATAGGCTACCATCTTGAAGTAAATTCGCTCTGCTGGTGTGAGTGCACCATACTCCTTACAGTTCATCCCGTAGCATTATTGGGTCCACTCCTTTTTGACCTTAGGGTCACCTTGTATGGACAATTCCACTAGCTATGTTCGAGTGTCAGGAAACCCAAGTGCTCATGCAATAGCTTCTACTGAATAGGACACTTGAATGTCCTTGATCTTGACTATGGATCCCGACCTTCAATTGTTCTAGAAGAGGTATGTCTCTCCCATGTACCACTCCCCATTGGACATGATGATTGGCCACATGGGAGAGGTTCATAGTTGAATCTTGACATCCTCTAGAGTTTTCTCCAAATATGGCCCAAAGTTGATCTCTTAAAGAATAGATCATTGAATCTCTTAGGACTTAATGATATCAAGGCAGGCTTGAGTCAAAGTGGCCTCAAGCCTTGGTGTAGGTCCAAGAACTTTTCCTTGTTGTGATTATTTGGTTGGCACTTCTTCTTCTAGAATCTGTTGGATAGAGTCCACTTCAGGCTTCTCACAAAGAGGTCTCATTTCATGGGTTGTCTTTGAAAGTTCTTGGCCTTGCTCTTGTTGGCCCCTTCCAGCTTTGGGTTGCTTCTCCTATAGTTGCAAGGGTTCTCCTTCCTATGGACATTTTTGTTTTGGTACCATCTATAATCACAATAAGACCATGGATTATCAATCATTGTATAACCTTAAAACAATTAGGATATCTTATCTCTTAAGGATTGTTACACTTCGACTAAATTGTGATTATGGCTGATTTAATTAATCCAACTATCATTTATTTATGTATTATCATTAATACATCATTCCAAAGGTTTTTGGAAGGGTTAACTATTGAAAAAGTTGATGTTTGTATGTTGTTAAAGTTATTAACCTTTGAGAGAGTTAGAAAAATTTCCAAAAAAATGTCATTGATTTTTTCATCAAAAACCTTAAGGTTTGCTGCTCCCACATTAAAGATCTTACCTTCAGTAAAAGTAGGATTGAAAAATGGAGTGATTTGTATGGTTGGGAAGTTATGAGCTTTGAAAAATTGCAAAAACTCCCCATGTGTTATGAGTAAATGGCAAAAAATTATAAAGTGTTCAGTAGTATATATAGGGGCTTTGCACTACATCAATGAGACCTAGTCGACTGGGCCTCGTCGACGGGGCCTCGTCAACGAGGGGGGATGTGTTGATGGGGTCTCAATGACACAACCATTGACCATTGTAGTTAAACATTGACTTTAGTTAAACTTGCAAAATATGAAGAGTCTTTGAATGAAATTAGGATCAAATGAAAGCTTAAAAGACCAAGAATAGTAGGAAAACATGAGAAGAGGGTGTTGAAGCTCATAAATTTGGAAAAAATGGAGAAAAATTGATATAGTGGATGAATGAAATAAAAGGTTAAGGAGCATTGAGAAGTATACTCGATGGAATATGCGAAAGATAGGATTGTAGCGATGTCAAAGGTAAGGAACCTTAACTAATCAAGCCAAGAGCTATGTAAGTGGGTCCTCCCCATAGCAGGATCATGTCATTTTTGCCCTTGCATAACCTCAATGAAGGAGTCTATGGGTCCCATAGTTGATTTAATGATCATGACAAGTTAAGGACCAACCTAAAAGAATCTACTCAAGAAGCCTAACACATCAAACCAAGACATAGAGCATAGCATAGAACTCATCAATGAGGTGATTTATGGCAGCATGGATGGATGATAGAGAAGGTGGAATGGAGTTCCATATTGAGGTCATAAGAAGTCCCTTGTGGAATTTGTGGTTAAAATGACTCGAGAAGTTCCATCCTTAGTCCAGACCAAAACCATATGCTTTTAGTGACTTTGCATTGCCAGCCTAAGACTGATCCACTCACTTGAGACACCAGAGTGCTTACAAAATAACCATCATACCACAAAGAGAGAAAAAGAGAAGTAGGAGGTGAGAGAGAGGGCCTTAGTTAGAAGGGACATTCAAGCATAAGTGTATGCTATTTGAGTCCCATAACTAGTGCTTATAGCCTATTTATTTGTCCAAGGGATGTGCTTTGAATTTCATCATTTTTTATTTTTTATGGATGGAAACCACACCATGCAACAACGTTATTTGACTTCTTATTAGTGGTTGGTATGGAACAATAATAAGTCCATGAAAAATACTCAAGCACTCAAGTAAGTAGAAGAGTACATAGAGTATTGAGTCCCCTTGAAGTCACACCCTTTACAAGCTTTTGAATCCTTCTTAATTTTGGAACTACCAAGGTCACTGATTAATTAAAAGTTTTTTTAATGAAAAGGAACCTCAAATTCCTAAAACAAGGAAAACCTTAGAGTTCATTGGATGGGTGGATGACATGGACTCACTACCTATTCCAAGAAAAATAAACTATGTTAAGGTCATCAAACATTAGAATTCAAAAATAGAAACCAAACATCGACAATCACAACATTAAGCATAAACGATCATTAGTAAATAGCAATAGTGGCACTATGTCCTATGAAAATAAAGTAATTTTTATTAGAAAAAATAAGGAAATATCACACTTTGAACAAAAAAAAAGTACAATATAGAAGAAAATGTAAAATAGTCAAGAAATTTCAAAGGTGCTAACAATGGTATAAAATTAGAAAAAGTTTGAAAATCCAAAAATTTGTAAAATAAATAATTTGTAAAATCAAAAATGTGAAAAATAAAAAAGTAGAAAAATTGAGAAGCCATATTCATGGTTAGCACAGATGGCTATCTCTCCCATGACTAAGTTGAAAGGAGGAGATCTAAAAAATAGAATGTGGTTATCCATCCATTGATGTGGTAGTTGCATTGGCCTATCTTAGTTTGAAGAAGGGCTTTACATGTTGGATGTTGACCAACTAATTTTTATTTGGGCATTCAGGTTTGTAGATTAACATGGCCCCAAAGGAAAAGGTTTGATCAATTATGTAAGGTCCCTCCCATAATGTTTGAAATTTTGTCTTTTGGGGTACATGTGTGGGGTTCCAATAGAGAACTTGATCTCCTAGTTGAAGTTTTATTTTTCTTATTTTGAGGTCATGACGTTGCTTGCTAAGTGCCTTGTTCACCTCATTCAAGGATAAGGCCACTAATTGGTTTTTATCTAGCACATTTAGATTGATTAATTTTTCCTTCCATGCTAGACTTAGGTTAAGGTTTAGATCACAAGTTGTTGAGAGTGTACGGAGCTCAGATTGGATCAAGAGCATTGGAAGTTTTCCATACACTAACTCATAGGGAGAATAGTTAATAGGAAGTTTCCAAGTTAAACGATAAGCCTAGAGAGCATTGTTAAGTTTTGTACTCCACTCCTTCCTATATTTGCTAATGGTATGCATTAGTATTTTTGTGATCTCCTAGTTGGTTACCTCTGCTTGACTGTTGGCTTCGGGTTGGTAAGGTGTTATTAATTTATGGTCTACCCTTAAGTGTTGCATTAACTTTCTAAAGGTGGCACTTGTGAAATGAGTTTCATTGTCAAAAATTAGTGAACATGGCACCCCAAACCTATTCATGATATTTTGTTATACAAATTTAGTAGCAATGGATGATGTACAATCAATAACAACTATTGCTTCTACCCACTTTGTATAGTAGTCAACTGCTACTATAATATATGCCTTCTTGTTGAACTTGGGTGTGATGGAACCCATGAAATCAACGCTCCCTATGTCAAAAGGCCCTAGTGGTTAAATCCACTATTGAGGATCTTCCATGTGATTTTTCATCCCTCCATCTCATTGACAATGTTCACAAGACTTGATGAACTAGTGGGCATCCCTAAAGATTGTAGGCCAATAGTATCCTACCATTAGGATTTTTAAGGTCGTGCATCTCCCTACATAGTGGCCTCTGCAAGGCCCTTCATGAGCATCCTAGAGAATGTGTAGTTGATCTTTGTTAGAGACATACTAATGAATCAGGCCATCGGCACACACCTTATAAAGGTATTTGTTGATTTCCATGAAGTATTTGACTCGATGAAGAAATTGTTGCTTCTTCCTAAAATCCAAGTCTTGTGGCATCTCTTGAGTGAGAAGATAGGTGAGGATGTCATTATACCATGTTGCTTTTGTAGGTGCTTGTTCACTTATTGCTCTTGTAAAGAGAAGTTCATCTAGAAACTAATCAAAGAGCAAGCTCTCCTCCTCTTTGTTATCCCATCTTAAGCAAGAGAGGTGGTCAGTGACCACATTCTCGGTGTCTTTTCGATCTACCATTATGAGATCGAATTCTTGCAAGATCATGAGCCATCGTATGACATGAGGGCTCACCATCAGCTTATTCATGTGGAAACAGATTGCACTGTGATCTATGTGCACAAATACTTTGTAACCAAGCACATAGTTCTTGAACTTTTCTAGCGCGTACACGACCGCCATTAGTTCTTTCTCCATGGTGATGTAATTTAATTGTGCTTCCACAATGCTTCGGCTTGCGCAATGGATATAATATGTATGTTTCTTATCATTCATCTGTGTGAGTATTTCCCCCAAGGCATAGTTAGATGCATTTTTCATGATGTGGAATGGCCTAGACTAGTCTAGTGCTCATAGGATTGGTGTTTCTACAAGTTTTTCTTTTAACTATTGGAATGCGTGTTCACATTCCTTGTTCCAAATGAAAGGTGCATCTTTCTTTGTAAGATCTACCAACAACTTTGCGATCTTAGTGAAATTCTCAATAAATCACTAGTAGTAGCCAGTGTGTCCAAGGAATGACTGAACATCTTTTACGATCTCTGGTTGATGCGTTATTCCTTATATGATCCTTATTTTTTCTAGGTCTACCTCAATCCCTTTTTGCAAAATTTGGTGGCCTATCACAATGCCTTCTTGGACCATGAGATGGCTCTTTTGCTAGTTGAACCATAGATTTGTCTCTACACACCTCTCTTCAATACTTGCTCAAGTTGGTCCAAGGCTTGCTCAAATGTAGCTCCATAGGTAGAAAAGTCATCCATAAAGACTTCAACACTGCTATCAATCTACTATTGAAAGATACTAAGGACAAAGCATTGAAATGTTGTAAGGGCATTGCATAGACCAAATGGCATCTTATAGTATGCAAAATTTCCCTAGGAACTCGTGAATGTTATTTTGGCCTGACCTTCAAGTGCAATTTGGATTTGGTTATAGCCACTATAACCATCCAAGAAGCTATAATAACAATGCCTGGATATGGTGTTTAACAATTGATCCACAAATGGCAAAGGAAAATGATCTTTAAACATTTCCATATTCAATAGGATGAAGTCAATGTAAACCTACCATTTGCCTCCCCTCTTTGGTACAATTATGAGTGGGCTAACTCACTCACTATCTTTGATTGGATAGACGAACCTTGCCTTGAGGAGTTACTCACTTTCCTCTTTGATGATTTGCTTCAATTTTAGGTTCAGTCGCCTCTATGGCTACCTTCTAGGCTTCATTGTCAGGTTAATGTAGATGCAATGCTGGCATATCCTTGGATCAATTCCTATTAGCTCTAAATATAACCAAGTAAAGGCTATTGACCATTTTTTCACCACTTTCAACAAATTTTGTTTTTTTTAGGAGAAAGTTTAGCATTAATTATGACTATTTTACCATTCTTTAAAAATGCATACTCTATACCGGCTAGTAAAGTTCTTAGCTCTAAGGGCTCCTACTTGAAGTGATCAAGGATTTCCAAATCTCCCCAATAGTTATCATCATCTTCATCAAAGAGTTGGAAAAGAACTTATTCAATCTTCTCCATGCCTTCAACATATGCATAAGTTAGGCTCTCAGTTGTCTCCATGCATATTGTGCTGCTATCTAAGTCAACTATTAGCCATTGGGTACCCTCCTATTTTGTGACTACTACGTACAGACATGTTTGTTTATTGATCTCTTGTGCACATTGATTGCATGCTTTAATGTATGTGCTCTTAATTAATCAAATCTTTTTCATGCAATTGCTCTCATTATTACTATATACGATGCATGGAATACGCTTCTTCTCAATCTTGCCTAGTTCATTTTCCTTGGATATTTCTACAGATAGGTCCCTTATACCCATACGTGTGTCAACCATGCTTAACCAAGCCCTTCCCATAATTATGGGGAAGTCACTTTTGTAGTTATTTACCTTGATCACTAGAAAATCAGCAGGATAGGACCACCCAAAAACTATGGTCACAATATCCTCTACTAATTTCAAAGGTATAGTAATTGACTGATATGCTAATTTTAGATGAATGTTGCTCTTTTTAAGAGGTGGTAGGTTCAGGCCTTGTATATGTCATGGGACATGAGATTAACTCTAGAACCAGAGTCAAGAAGAGCCTTACATGGATCCTGTCCAGCAATCTGTAGATAAATGAGTGGACTTCCTAGGTTAGATCTTTTTGTAGGAAGATTTTTAGCCTTGATCCAGTCGAAAATAGCATGAGTTAGCATTACAATGCAAATTCAAGGTGGCACTTGGTTTGAAGGGCACTCAAAGGTATTTGATACAGAGGATGAGGGTGCTAGAGATGCAAGGCATTCAGTTGGACTAGATTGTAAGGGTTGAAGAAGACTGTTGGGTCGAAAGAAGGGTCTTTTGTTTAATTGATTATTTGGACTACTTGGCTGAAAAATTGGTTGTGAGTGTACAACCCTTGTAGCATTCTGTTGTTGTGGTTGTAGAGGAATCTCACCATGCATGGATGGAGAAGGAGGTAATTGGGTTGAAGATGGAGGTGTATGTGTAGAGGAATGCAGAGGATGATATGGATATGGATATAGGTTTTCCCCTCAAGTAGATGATGAATGTGTTCGATGATACTTTGGAGGGTAATAGTGATTCTGGAATGATGTATAACTTGCAGAACTTCTAAGGGAGATAGGCTATTAAACATAGTACTTGTATGGATTTGGTTGCTTATAAGGGTATTGCTACCTTGGCAGTGGCATTTCCCATGATTGTGGTTGGTACCACTATTGGTATTGTTCATAAGGTTGTGGGGGAGTTCCACTTGGGTAGTAAGCTTGTTGCTATTGGTGGAACTACCTTGGATTGCCTTGAGGATAAGGCAATCATCTTGAAGCTTGCCTACATGCTAGGCGAGGATTCAATGCGTACACTCCAGACTTTTGTAAGTGTGACACCATAGGAAAAAATCCCTTTGGATGTTCGTATTGACAGATGTCACATTCAGTTTCATCATTAGAGTTTGACTTCACAACTTCCTCTACTACAGCAGCTTTTCCTTTACCTCTTTAGTAGGCATGTTAAACTTCTTTTCACCTCTTGTGATTATGATCACTATTTTTCTCTTTGGATTCTTCAACAATTTTTAAAGTAGTTTAAAAATTTTTGTCCAAAGAGTCCCATAACTTGTCAACCTTGGCTGAAATATTAGAAATGGGATTTTGAATTGATTAAGGTTTTCTTGTTCATCACTTCATCAATTGGTGATTCCTCCTCATCACAAAATTGGATCTCTTATTTTCTAATGGAAGGATCCCTATTATACTCTTCAACACTTTCCCTTTTTCGTAGCTCACCCTTTTCATTTGATACTTGCTTGATTAGCCTTTGGATCTGATAAGCTCTTAGTTTAGATAATCTCCCTTGGGCATACACCCCAAGGGTTCTTCTTGTTTTTGCTTTGAGCCCATCTATGATGTGGTGAAGTTGTTCCCTCTAAGAATATCCATGGCTAGGGCATTGGTGTAAGAGTGAATAGTATCAGCCCATGGTGACATCCAAGGATTCATGTGTTCCCTATTTCTAGCCTTGGATTTGCCTTCTTAGATTAGACACTCTGGAGTACATTTGATATTTGTCATTAAATAGCTCATGCATGGTACTCCATTTGTGAATAGATTTTGGTTCCAAAGATCGGTACCAGCTTTCATCTTCCTTGATGAGTGTCCTTGGGAAAAGCTTGAGTTTTTGCCTTTCATTTTCTATGTTCTATAAGGCAGAAGCATCATGAAAATCTTGAACATGTGTTTGCAGATCAAAATTGTATCCCCCCCTCAGATCTTGGGATATTGTTCATGTATAGGCACTTGATTTGACTATCCTTAATATTCCTAGTTCAAATTTTAAGTGCCTCTGCAATATTGAGCATACTTTGAGTCACCAATAGAGGTTCATCATCATCATTGCGTCAATGATGGTTTCAACCACCCCTTTGATTTTGGTGGCCTTCATGGTCATTGTTATCTTGTTGATTAGCTTCATCATGATTATTTCAATAGCGACTTCCATGAGAATTGTCAAATGAAGAGGAATGTTTGAAATCAGATGAAGAGGAAGGTGGACTATAGTGGTGTCTGCCACAACTCTTATGCTTATTATGATCACCATCCTTAGATTCCTTGCTATTTTGGTTCTTGCCTGAATCCCTACCTTGATTGTCACTTTTTTCTAAATCCAATTTATGAATAGTGGATCACAGGTTCAGGTTCACATCCTCATCACCAATATCAGGGGGTGGAGAATCTTCATGTTGAGAACCTTCAGAAGGAGGATCCTCAGTGTCATCTTGATTTAGTAGGAATAAGGGATTGGTGTCATGTTTTCCCTTTGTAACTTCATGAAGTTTCTCTTGGTGTTGATCTCATTTGCATTGTGTTTCAGTGGGACAGTAGTTTCAAGTGTCATATCCATCCACAATGTATTCTTTGTGAAGATATGCTATGCTCAACTTCTTAAGGCTTTTAAATAGCATCCTGGACATAGATCGATCGGGGGGCAAGACAATGTTGCCCTCCATATCATGCCATCGTAGTTGTTCATCCTAATTTTGGATAAAGGTGAAGTTTAGCACAAACTCAGCTAGATGAATGTATACCACCTTGCATTCTTGTGGGACCAGTGGTTTGGTATCTTTCTGCTTGCGAGAAGAAGAAGACATTTTGTAAAACAAAATAAAATTATTAGTGTGCTTTTATAATTCTATGTATAGTGGGGATAATATTGAACTTTAGGTTCATACAACGATATTAATTGTATTCACTTGGACCTAAATAGTGCACATTCCACAAACAAAGTCCCCAAAAGCGGTGCCAATGATGAGCAATGAGGTACCCCTACACCCAACCATACGAATCACAAAGCGTTCATGCACGATTTGGTCAAATTCCATGGACTTTATTGTTTCTAGTGCACTAGTCCTTTAAAAAGTGAATCTAACCCTAAGGTCAATCATTGTCTTCCCAATTACACTTGTGACATTTGTTGGTATGGTTAAGTGTAATTGACGCATCCGATTTTTATCATTTTGTATTTTATAGTTTGGTGTTCAAAATGTAGATAAAAAGGAATTTGATTAACTAAACTAAGTTAACTTCATGGTGTGCTTATTTGCTAATGTTGAGCTTATGTATAATATAGTTTGGAACATCACTTTATGCATTAGTGAAATTTTATCCTTTAATCTCTTAGTAATTATTCATGCTTTATTATTTCTTGATGATATGATTCATAAGGTCTAAACCTTGGATCCTTATCTTCTTACATTATTTGGAATTGTTATGCTTGTGTTTTCTTCCTTGTTGAATATTATTTCTTAGTGTTTACTAATGCTTAGTATTGAAAGGTGGTTGTGGCTCATGCTTACTTGTTATTATTTATACAGTAATATGTTATTTCTAAGGTTTTATAATAATATAATTATTCTATGTGGATATAGCTTGTAAAATATAATTTGGGGTTTACTCTGGCATTATTTCTATTTCATGTTGGGCATCGAGAATCCATTCTTTGGAAGATCTAACTTATTTTCTATATCTCATGTTGACTTGAATGCTTAACCATGGACTTACATATCATTGCACTCCTTGCGTATATGCATGTAATCCAATCTTGGAACTTATACTATTTATTTTGAATCACACTTGTATCCAACAATTTTGGTATAAATATATGCCTTGGATTCTTTTCTTCTTATTCATTCAACATTGTTGTCTTTCTCTCTCTCTCTTCCTTTTGGTTATGCATGATGGCTCTTATCAATGGTTTTATATCTAATCTTGATCTCCAATATGCACTCTCTTCTCTTAGCATGATTTTGCATATTCATGATTAATGAACATGTGTGAATCTTACCTTTCTTTGATGTTTCATTAGGTAGAGGAAATGATCTTTTATTGTGTATGTTTCCTTACTCTATTTTCTAGATTTGGATTATTAAATTTTTTTTCTCTTCCTAATATTCTAATGTCTGATCTTGATCTTTGCATTAATCCTTTGCAATGTTATCCCTTCCATATCCCTTTGTCTTTCTTTCTTCCATTTTGATATTTTCAACATCTTTTCTATACTGAGGTTTGTAGCATTGAGGTTTGGCTAATTCTATTTATCTATTGTGATTTGTAGAGTTTATTGTAGTCTTGCATAACCAACTTGCAACATTTTGTATATGTCATGACCTCAAGTCATGATGAATCTAGGGTTAGGACATAAGTTACAACATTAAAATAGTGGATTTTTGAGGTAACATGACATTTCATGATAATGACATTAATGGTATAAGTGACTAGGTAGATATTTTAGATGTGTACAAGTGTGTATGTGATGTTGAATAGTTAGGAAAATGAACCTTATGTTTTATTAATAACTCTTATCAACTAATATAAATTTTTAGTAGATAACTAATATTGTAATGATGAGTTAAGTCATGGAAAATTGGGTAATGAAAGATTTCATCAATATAGTAGTGTATTACCTAGCATTACAGGATCAACCAAACCTAGTGATGAGAGTCTTAGGTGATAATAAGGAGCTAGAAACTTAGGATAGTTATAGGATTAATGCTAGCCATAAACACAATCCAATAGGTAAGGTTCATTGCTAAGGATGGTGTAGAGTAGTGAGGTTTCCAACTAAGAGATCATGATGACTAGTTTAAGTTAGTATTAGCTTTACAGTTATTATTATTTTCATGTATAGTAAATCAAGGTACTTCACATGGATAATTAATTGGATTAATGATTTATGTTAATTGTTATGGTTAATGAATTTGTTAATGTATTTTTTATTGGTTCTAATAGTATATTTTAATGTGTGGGCCTCATTCTCTATCTTTCTTCAAAGTTGCATGTCAAACCATGAAAGCTATTTTAATTTTCATAATATAAATGAGTATTTTTACAATTTTTATTATTATTTTCTTATTGAAGATTATTGATTTCTGTAGCAGAAATCAATAAGAGCTAATGTTGTCTTTTACTTGGTCATCGCAAGTAATCGAGGCAATGAGGAGGATTAATATTCTAAGTCTCCAAGGGTAAAGGCTTGAAGAACAAAATAGAATATCGATCAAGGTAGAAGTAGGTAATTTGCAATGATGATAAGGAAGGATCAAAACAACTAGCAACTTTGATAGACGTTAATCGATTGACATCGATTTCCTTGATGATAATCGATCATCCATTAATTGTTTTTGTATGCCCTTTTTAGTATAAATAAGTGCCTCAACGGGGGGTTGGGGAGGGAGTGGGGGGCGAGGGGTGGGGGTGCTACTTTGGTGGGGGAGGGGGAGGAGGAATAATCGATACCCAAACAAATACACATTGAGTTGAAGTCAAATTTTCTTAAACTTGTTTATTAAGGATTCATTGATCCTTGTGGAAACTATAGACCATTGGAGTCCATTGTTGGGTTGTTGCGATTACTACATTGTAGAAACAACAAGGCAGAATCATTGCTTAGGTGAAGTCTCCCTTGTGATCCTCAAAATCCATATTATGTTCCTGATTTCAATTTGATTTAATCATGAATTTTCATTCATGAACTTAAGATTAGAAGTTAGGATGAAAGTTGATGTTTTTTCTTATGAGTGACAGTCATAAGTGCAGAATTTGATTGGATTCGATTCTAACCACTTTATATCTTGATGTCCTTTTCGAATTTTGAAATATTCCTTAATGGATATGACTCACAGGTTAGTCATAGATGAGGTGACAATTGAATCTCTTCAAAGATAGTGAAGTAACCTAGCTCCAAATTTTGCCTGGCTGGTCATTGCACCAAGATGATTTTCTCTATGATGAAGGTTTAGTAATCTTTCTTGCATTTTTTTCATTTAGATTATAGGTTGAAGGCTTAAATGAGGTTTCCAGATAGTTGTACTAGTTGGATGAAGAAGTAATGGAGATCTAGATGGTGTGATGTGATTGAAGGATTAAAGTACTCTTATATTATTAGAGCTATGTTATAGACTTGTAAAAATGATCCAAGTAGTTTATCTATTTAGTATCTCATGCAAAACTTATACTTATAGGAATATATATATGAGATTTCAGTGCAACATTCCATTGAGATTGTAAAGTGCTTATTTCTTAACAACTTGTTCAAGCATACATATTAGATTATAAGGTTTAATACTTGGTATATTAAGGTTTTTCAATGATAACCTTTTGGACGCTAAGTATCTCGTATAGCATATATGGGTTTCTAGGAATTTTATTCATGTCCTATAAGTAATTTCATGTATTTTCCTATGGTTAATTTCAAGATGTGACAATACTAAATGATGAAGTTAAAATCTACTAGTAACTCTATTCATCTCCTATGTCTCAAATTTAATTGTACCTAATTCTTCAGATAATGAAGTTCCTTGTGATCATTCCATAGTGTAATATGATTTTTACATAACTAGTTTCTTCATATCTCTAGAGAAAACACAATGAAACCAAGTTTCAAATCATGCATTAAATACTTGAACTCATGAGGCTTTGATTAACAGGATGCATCAGTTATCACCTTTCATTCATACATCAACATACATTTAAATCTCTTACTTGAGGAATTTATATACATATCATAAGTCTTCTCAAAAATCAAAGAGATCAATAGAGATATGGTGATCAATCTCTACTTCAACTTATTAAAATTTATTCAAAAAGCATCATTCCACATAAAAGCATGTTCTTTCTTGAGTATCTTAGCTAATAGAGTTACAATTAAATAAAAGTTCACCCAAAATTGCCTATAGTAACTAGCTAATCTAAGGAAGCTTTTAATACCATTAATTGAATTTACAATTAGTCCATCACGGATCATGAAAATCTTAATGAGATCAATAGAGATATCATTGCCTAATGTAATATCTATGTCTATCCCTAAATATAGACTTAATAATGAGATGTTAGGTTAGTGGTAAGACTCTTGATTTGAAAGCTCCAAGTCATGGGTTTGATTCTAGTAGGAAATGTTAAGTTATAAAATTCTATTTGGACTATATATCTTGGGGTGTACCTATATTACAATTATCCTAGGGTTCCAACACTTCTAAATATAGACTTAGGAATATTCTTCTTCTTTATCCAAACCTAGTGATACTTGATTTCAAAACTATCTTCCTTAGACACTCTAATCAAAGCCACAAAAAAAAAAGACAAAAAAAGAAAAAAAACCCCCTTTCATTGACCTTTCATCAATAATCTTTTAAAGGTCTTTAATGATATCAAGCTCGTCTTTAGTTTTAGTTTTTCTGTTTGAATCTTAACTATACTACTAGAGGGAGATCACAAACTAAGAATTTTCCCATAGTAATCTAAAAATCCATCATACCTCATTAACCAATCCAAGTTAAGAATCACATCATACTTTTCAAGACTCATCACTAAAAGATCACTACATCATTGAACATCCTAAATCAAAAAAAAAATCATAAATTAATAAACATTACTAATAAACTCAAGAAAACCAATTGACTATACAACTAGAAGATCATTTGAAAGATTAAGGCCTAAATCTAATGGTTATGACTTAACAATGAACTATTAGCCTAGTGGTGACACTCTTGATTTGAAAGCTCCAAGTCATGGATTTAATTCTAGTGGGCAATGCTTAGTTATAAAGTTTTGATTGAACTACATATTTTAGGATGTACCTATATTAAAATCATATTGAGGTTCCAACACCCTTCTAATGGTTATGACTTGGTTGTCCCGCACCTCCCATTGACCAAAATGATCATGACTTAAATACTCATTAAGATAAAGAATAATATGTAACTTTTTGTATTAAATAATCATATTACATGATTTAAAAATTAGAAAGAAAAGTAATGGAGCCATATAAGTAAATAAAAGAAGTCCTACAGATATCATGCCTAGACAACACAAAGCATAAGAATTATAATACATCTAGGTCCATAACTTAAACAATAAAGGCTAAGCAAAATTTGATTGCATCTACAAGAATAAAATTACAAATTAAATTAAATGCATTATATAAAAACCATGGAAATTTTTTTGGAGGGGTGTCAAACTCCAAGAAAATGAATAATAATATTAAAAAAAATTAGAGTACATTAGTGTTGGCACATTTCAGCCATTTAATGGAGCAGGCTTTATGAAATATATTCCATCCTTCTTTTTATAAATGCCTTACACTATCTTTCCGAGGGAAGAAAGGCAAGGAATAAGCTTTGTCTATTAGCAAAATTAGTTGGATTATTATGAGAATAGATGCTCTATAGGAATGAAAGACATAAGTTGGCTATCATGAAATAAGCATAGATAAAGATTGAATAATAAGGATATAAGTTGGCTATCATGAAATAAGCATAGATAAAGATTGAATAATAAGGATATAAGTTGGCTATCATGAAATAAGCATAGATAAAGATTGAATAATAAGGATATAAGTTGGCTATCATGAAATAAGCATAGATAAAGATTGAATAATAAGGATAGCTGCTCGAAGTTCGTGTGCATCTAATGGTGAACCAGACTTTTTCATGGCCATTTTGGATAATACATGAGCAAGATCCGTAGAACTTAAGATATCTCTTTCGCCTAAGTCCAGGAGCAAAATCAAGCTACAGCTAATAAGTCCAAGTTAGAACAAGTGGAGGCATCAAAACAAATGAATAGATCAAGCATAGAGAATGTAAGCATAGCAAAAAAAATTGAAATTGAATAACATTTGGAAGCACAAAAGCAGAATAAGCTTGAGCTTGAAGAAGAAGTGTGATCCCTGGAATCAAAGCATCTAGAGGCAGAAGCTTAGGCCAAAAGACAGTTAGAACGTGCTTCCAAGCTTGAAACGAAGTTGGAAAACATGCTGAACACAGTAAGAGAGTTTGGAAGGTATAGAGCAACTTTTACTTCAGGAGAAGGAAAAATCTGCAGATCATGATCAAGTAGCTGCTCAAGCACAGAAATTTCTGCAGATTCCTTGCCTGTTGTCCGGAGGACAGGCTTGTACTTTCTGAGGAGGCTGCTGTGCTTCTACTCAAGCTCGAATCCATTCAAGGAACTGATAGCATGTTAAGGAATGCCCAGTTGTGTTTGCATATACAAATGGAAGCGTTAATTGAGTATTTAGATAATATTGATGTCAATGAAAGTTACTGCGGTATGAACAATNTATTTAGATAATATTGATGTCAATGAAAGTTACTGCGGTATGAACAGAGAAAAGAATCAGGAATCAGAGTTTGAGACAGACGTTGACATAAGAAAAGAGAGGTCCAGGATGTTCAATCAGTGCCATAGCTATATGGTTTAAAATAGCATGGCACTTCCTTGGCGAGTTTCCTTCCTGGTGAGGACACTGAACAAAATACAGCGGAAGATGTCGAATTTCTTGGCAGAAGGCCATGGAACTGCAGAATCTCAGGCTGACAGTGGCCCACAGCCACGGACTATGCCCTAAACATGTGCTTGGGATGCTGCTGGAGACGCGGGAGCTACTTCTGAACACGGCATCACCATTACCATCTGCAGATTCATCATGCTGACACCATTGGGAAGGCTTGTCCTGGATTCGGTGGGTTTCGCCATTAGCATGGTGATACTGCTGGTGGTCCTCACCGCGGCTCATGATTATATCAGTGCAGTGTGGCATATGGCGAGCATGATTTCAGCTCTGGAGAAGAACTACGGCCACGGTGCCATCCGCAAGGGCATGAATCTGATCCGCGACAGGGCTCTGGTGGCATTTGTGCTCGTGTTTATCTACTTCGGCGTTACTGGGTCGTGCAGGATGGCTTTACGCATTTTGTTATTCATGGCGATCAGACCGCGTCTAGGGTTTAGTGGGCTGCTTTATTAGCTGCCGCCATGGTGACGCTGAATCTGGATTACCTGGGTGAATATGTTCCACTCAAGACTGGTATCCAGATGGAGACTCTTGATCCTAAAGGTTCCGGAACTGACGTTGCGTTCTCTGTATATGTTCCTGGATCGAGTTGTTCTTTGAGCTATGATCAAATGTTTTTGTTATCCGATTCACATGATTTTGTATGCCGGACATCTCTCCATCAAATTTTACGTCTTGGATTTGCCGTAGTTGAATAAAAATAAAAATAAAAATAAAAGAAAGATGGTTGCTAGAAATTTATGGGATATTTGAATAATGTCACATTTGGCTTTTATCCCTTTTATTCCTATGAAAGTTGTAACTTCTTATGGTAAAATAACTAAATCTCTATGATAGTTGTAACTAAGAGGACACCTGCCAACTTTGGCTCAAATTTCTCATAACTTCATATAGAAGCTATAACTTCTTATGGTGGTTATGAATTAATATTTGTAGATGTTTGTTGTGGATCATTGAACTTAGAAGCCTGGGGGTGGGGGGTGGGTGGCAAGGGCGCCAGATGAATGAGTTCCCCCAAATTAAAACTTTTTGAGACAAAGCACACACACCAATTTTAACATGGTTACCCAACTTGGGTAGTCCACACTGGGAGGGTAGATTGCAAGCACACCTCCAAACTTTGTTGCTTTCAAATGTGGTTTGAAGGGTCCACACCTTGTGCAATCTTCAAGCCCCACTCCAGAGTGTTGTGATGATGCACCAACGACTTAACCCTGCAAGGTCCTATTAGGCTTACAATGTGGTTTCCAAGCTTCCACAACCTCTACAATATAGAGCTCCACTTTGGAGGGTTGTGCCGTAGCACCAACCACTCAATCCCGCATGATCCCGGCAAGCTCAATCAAGATGCATTCCCACAAGAAGCACATCAACTTTGCAGGGCAACAAGGGAGAACAATTACAAGGGATGAATGCAACTCAGTTTGTTGATTCTTGTACTTTGAGGTACGACACACTTTACAATGGACAAATGATAATACAATGAAGAGCAACAATGATTACAATGATTAGACAATGATTGTACAAGAGCTTTCACATTTCCCAATGCATATGATGTTTTCTTATAGCTACCATGTTTCTAAATCTATCTTGGAACTCGTGCAAAGGCTAGTTAATGGTAGCTAATAATCATGAAAGGTGTCTTCTCCATGCCTGAGACATCTTTTTGTATTTGCCCTCTATTTTGGGAAGATGTCTATGTCAAGGAAATATGTCTTTTTGAAATCTTCATTCTAGAAAGCGTCTTTGTCTGATGAAAGATGTCTTTCTAAATTTGGCCTGCATTCTATGAAGACATCTTTGTCTGGTGAAGACATCTTTGCTTGATGAAAGATGTTTGTTGTTTCTTAGAGACATCATTGTCTGTGCATCTTCCAATTCTGCCAAGACGTCTATTGTTTCTTGAAGACGTCTTCCTTCTCCTTCCTTTGCATGATGAATTCTTTGTTCCTTGTTCATAATCTTGCATTTTTGCATGCGTCAATGATGAAAACTTTGCTTGTCCATGTTTTTTGAATTCTCTTCCTTTGAGCTTTCCTTTTGTGGATGAGACCTTGAGAATGACTTTTTCTTTTTGTCTTCATCAGTGTGTTCCGTATCATCTCATCTTGGTCCTACAACCACAACAACTACATACAACCTTTGTTTCCATTTTCTTAACATTTTGATACACCAAAAGGTTCACATTTGTAACTCACTTTAATTCCTTGTGATGTTTGTAACTACAAAAGAGTTTGATGGGGAGAATAAGGTGGAATTGGTGGTAGATTAAGAAGAAAGATATTGCAAACTTGTAAGATGGCTTGCTAATTTGTCAATTTAGCTACTTGTTTTAATTTTGTGAGTTCTTTTCTTCTCATTTTGTCTTTAGTTCCTTAGCTAATGGTTTAGATAGTATTGTGCTTGGCATTTAATTTTGGGATTTTCTAATTGCTCTTATAGCTCTTNTCCTTAGCTAATGGTTTAGATAGTATTGTGCTTGGCATTTAATTTTGGGATTTTCTAATTGCTCTTATAGCTCTTCTTTTTTTTTTTGTGCAATACTAGACTTCTATTAGGTTTTCCATATAAAAGCTTATGTTGTTTTAGAAAACCATCTAGAGCAATTTAATAGTGATGTCTTTATGAAATTGCATGTTTGAGTCTAGAGGATCTAGAAAATCTTTGATACTTTGATTGCTTGAAATAGCTTCATTTTTAAAAAAGTTCATTGCCTTGGAATTTCAATCTTGAAATTGTCAAATTTTTTTTGATAGCTCTATTATTTTCAATTCTTGAAAACTATTAACTAGCTAAATAAAAAATTGTACTTTTTCATTCACAAAGCATTTTGGTAGTTTAATAAGAGTGTCTTTTACAAAACTGCTTGTTGGGCTCAAAGGGTTTGGACAATTTGTAATACTTAGATTGAATTGGAAGAGCTTTATTTTGAAGTGTTTCCACATTGATGAGTCATGTTTTAATAGGGCTTCGATATTAATTCGATATGAGAGTTGTGTTATTGGGTATTCGATATCAGGGCACAACCTCCGATGTTGGGGATCCGATATTGCCTCATCCTTGCTAGCCTATAAATATAACACTTGGATGCATGGTTTGTAAGTAGAGAGATCTAGATTTTAGATGTAGACATATAGAAGTTCTGTTAGTTTGTTTCTAGTGCATGCCTGTGGTGTGATGTTAAGTGATTGTACGACATCCTTATTCAAGTGTGACATACTTAGACATGTTACATGTTCAGCAATAAAGATTGAGATTACCTCCATCATTGCATCATCCACTTAGCTTTATTATTGTTAATTACTTAAATGCTTACTATTTTCCTTAGTTAATGTTTATCATTTATTGCTCTTTGTTATTTCTATCATTAAGCGAAATGAGTACAACTAATCATGAACACTTAAGTGTAATTACCTGGGAACCCAGTAATGTTATCATTTGATATGCCTAGTAACAGTATACTTGGTAATCCCAACGGTAGTTGCAAGAAGTCCAAGGCATGTAAAAAAGGTTAGGAATGGATACTTATCACACAGAGGCTAGTTTAGACTTTATTTTTTGATGTTAATTAGTTAAATAATTGATTTTCTTATTATCATATGCCTCACTTTGGACTAAACCATATGTGACAAAGCTACCACTAGTCCAAGTGGGAAGACAATGAATTGCAATTAAGACATAATGATTTAAATGCCACAACTAGTCCCATCCATGGAATTTGACTAGATTGTGCATGAACATTTATGATTCGCATGGTTGAGTGTAGGGGTACCTCGCTGCTCATCATTGGCACCATTGCTAGGGATGGTGCTAGTTATCTAGGTTAGTTATATTATACATGATCATTGTAAATGTATGAACGATTTATCTTTTAGGAAATATTAAGTGACACACATCATTAACTAACAATAGTGTCTCTTTCACATGGAAGCAATAATGCATCATATGAACAGAACATTCATTGGAGAACTAATGATATATATATTGAAGAAAATTGGAGTGACCAACCTCATGTAGGGATTTCATATGTTCATGATCACACTTGCTACACTCAAGGACTACATTCACCTAAGGTAGACAATCTTAGAGGAGATGGAGCAAGTCCTAGATTAGGGAGGGCCTCAAGGCCTAGGACGTCCTCAAAACCTAGAATAGGTTGTAATCAAATAATAGTGGATAAGAATGATAGATATAAGATAGCATTTTTCACGAAGTTA
Organism: Gnetum montanum; assembly: GCA_015680685.1. NCBI lineage: Eukaryota > Viridiplantae > Streptophyta > Gnetopsida > Gnetales > Gnetaceae > Gnetum > Gnetum montanum. The sequence continues at coordinate 614,535 of MNCI01023058.1, read as the reverse complement.
GGTACTTTTGCATGTAAGAGAATGCCATTTGGCTTATCAAATGTAAGGGATACATTTTAATGAGCTATGGATATTATCTTCAAAGGACTTATTGGAAAATTAGTGACTATTTATTTAGATGATATTACAATATATTCAAAGCATGAATAGGATCATATATGTCATTTACAAAAAATATTTGGCAAATGTAAAGAAATTAGTATTTCATTGAATCCCAAGAAATGTATTTTTAGAGAAAAAATCAGATTTCTTACTTGGACATAAAATTTTTCAAAAAGAAATAACTATTGATCAGTCCAAAATACAAGTTTCTTAGGGTATAGAATACCCTATGAATAAAGAATCATTGAGATTGTTCTTTAGAAAGGTAAATTTCATCACAAGATTTGTACCAACATTCATACAGATAACAAAATCTCTTTTACATATGCTAAAAAAGGATGTGGAAGTAAGGAAGATAAAGAAATCAATTGTAGCATTAGATTCAATTAAAAAATCCATTATGGAAGCTCCATATCTGGTAAAACCTAAATTGAAGAAAGATTTTTGGTTATATGCTTTTGCATCGATGTAGTATTAAGATAAAAAATGGAAAATAGGAAATATATGTGAATTTTTTAGTTATCAATTAAAATGAGTTGAGAAGAACTACTCTAAACTTAAGAAAAAAGCATTTTCTATGATAAAATCTTTAGGATATTTTAAATATTATTTATAAAATACTATAATGCATATTACAACTATGGAACCATCTATAAGATAATTTTTATTTTAGAATGAGATTGGTCTCAAAAGATCTAACTAGATGATTAAGCTATAATAATTTAAGTTTACCTTAGAGACCTCTGGCATCCTATTTTCGGATGTCATAAAAATATGATGCTTAATTTATCGCATTCATCGTTTTCTCAGATAATATAATGGAAACATCATAAATATTTGATAAATGAATTAACTAGTAAATAAATTATTGGCACTAAAGAATAAAAAGAGGAAAATGAAAAAAATTTATTTATAGAAGATAGTACTGTAACGCCCTTTGGGTTATCTTCCTATGCCACTTAAGCCTTAGAGGTAATCTAGCACTGCCACCATGATTAGGCTATCTTGCCAAAGAGGTGATCAGTCCCTTCTTGTCCCACTTCACTTGGCTCCCATCACTTGTCTATCTTGGCTCTACAACTCCATGCCTGGCACGACCTCTAAACTCAGCCTTAAATGGCATAGGTCAAACCTTGTCCCAAGGGATACATGAATAATTGTAACTCCTCATAATGAGGTGCCCCTTCATTTAAATGTTAATTACATTGCTTACAAATGTTTCCACCCTTAACAAGGGACAAGACGTTACAAGACCTATAAAATTGTAAAAAGCATGATATAGTCAAAATGAGGATGGAAAAAGAATCTGAACATGAAATACTAGCTTTTACTAAAATCAAGAATTGGTATGATGATATATTAAGGTTTGTTACTAAGCAAGAAATTTCCAAAAATTTTACTAAAAGCCAAAGAAGATCTTTTTGTATGAAATAAAAAATTACATTTTCACTCAGGGAATTTTATATAGAAAATATCTTAGAGAAATCTTATTGGAATATTTATATTGAAGAAACCTTGAATTAATTTCATGATCATAAGGGCTTGTATTATTAATATTGAATAACTATGATGCAACATTTTCCTACAATATATAAGAACTTGTAGAAAAAAATTATAACTTGCTATAAATGTCAACTTATGGGCCATGATTACAAAAAGCAAGTGCTCCATTGAAACCAATAATAGTAGATAACCCTTCCAATATTGGGGATTAGATTTCATAGTGGTTATTACTCTATCTAAAGTAGGGCATAAATTTATTTTGAGATCTACTAATTATTTTACTAAATGTATAGAAGCTAAAGCTTTGAGAAGAAGTACAACATACGATGTAGTAAGGTTTTCATAGCAACACATTATAAATCAATTTGGAATGCTAGAATCATTAGTTAGTAATAACGGTATAGCTTTTCAATTTGCTAAATTAAAAAAAATGAGATTCAGATAAATCAACTTTGCTCTATTTATATTCAAATTATTACTCACAAGGAAATGGTTTAGTTAAATGTACAAATGAAAACCTAATCTCATATATAAATATTATATAAATGAAAACATAGGAAATTAGCACAAACTACTACAAGGAGCCTTATGGATAAGTAGAATTAGAGTCAAGAAATCAATAGCTACTACACCATTTAGCTTAGGCCATTGGTTTAATGCTCAAATCACCAACAAGTTGCATCATTAGTAATACAATTTATGGAAAATGATATTCCATGATCAAAAAATGAATATGCTTTAATGGCTTTACTGTTAAGGAGAGAAGTTGAAATTGATGAAACTTAGGATAAGCTATTATGAAATGCAGCAATAATAAAGTGATGGTTTGATTATTGAGAAAAATGGAAAGCATTCAAAGAAGGAGACTAAGTCTTATTTTGGAAGATTAATAGGAGGAGAGATCATAACAAATTTTTAGCAAAATGTACTAGCCCATTAATGATTAAGTAACAAGTGACAAATAATACCTTTAAACTAGCTACCTTAGATGGACAAGTATTAAGTTATCCATTTAATGATTTCATATGAAGCATTACTTTGGGAAATCATCCACTTGAAACAAATCAATCAAGGTCGACCGGTATATAAATATGTATATAGTATCTCATAAGTGATTTTCTTAAAATTAAGTAGGAAGAAAAAAGTTGAGCTATAAATTTGATTTCTTAGTTAATTTGTCAAAAGCTATGGTTGAAACATTAGTGCCTATAATTAGGAAGAGATTATTCATAGGGCTACAATAGATAAGAATAAAAGCCAAATATTTTATTCCCTATCTATGGGTATTATCTTGAGCCTGTGCATGGAACATAGTATAGATCCATTACTTATAGAGCATCACACAATTCTCCATTTATGACTTGGCTTTTAGATGTGTTCTTTATGTTCACTAATCAGAAATTAATGCATATCTATGAATGGCTTGAAATCTCTAATTACTTAGATTTATTACTAAGAAGAAATCCTGAAGATGAAGAGAGCACAATAAAAAATTTTAATTTAAAAGATGCTTTGGCTTTTCAACATGGGAGTAATAAATAACAAAGGCTTGAAAGTTCTTAGAGAGATCATCAAGTTAGAGAAGAACATGAAGAGGATACAAGTTCTAAAGCTCCCATGAGTTGTTTAATCAAAATGATGGATTAGGAACTAGAAAACCAACAAAAGTAACTACAAAAATTGAATATGATGAAGCCTCAAAATGTATTCTAGAAAGATCATGATCAATGTAAAGTGTTAACCAGTTTCACAAGCTCAAACTTAATTAGCTCACTTTTTAGAATTTTTATAGGATTTATATTTTTCATCCCTACTTAGCCTTAGGCTATAGGAATTTTTCCCCAAAAAAATTATTTAAGTATTTTCTAAGATCTTCTGTATATATAGTGTATATATATATTTTTAAAATGTGCTTTATTTTTAGGGAAAATTTGTGTCACAACAATTACTATTTTCATAGAATAGTAAACATTAGAATTTTTTAGATTATTTTGGAAAATGTTTAGAAGCTCCTCTAAATAATAAAAATATCTATGTGGTTTAATTGAATCACTCATGTTATTTAATCAAGAAGTGTTCTTAGCAAGATCAAAAGAAACTTTTATGGATTTACATCAAATTTTGACATCAAGTAATATTCCCCCTAAATGCAAGTATGTATAATAAAACATCCTAGGTGAAGAATGAAGCTTACTAAAAACAACTATTGGTGGAAATACCCAGAAGAAGTCAATTTATTTTACTTAGGGTTCTAAAAATGATGAAAATTTTAAGTATTTTAACAACTCAATAGTTATTAAATAGTTAAACATACAAGCTCAGTAGGCACACTATAAGGAATTAACATAGAGCTAGATTCTAAGCTAAATTTGATCCTACAAGATACTCTAGTATAGTATAGAATATTAAGTTTTAAGAGAAGAGCTTGTGATGAGACAATTTGATTTGAAGGATCATTTCTTCTTATTAAAGCTTATTAGCTAAGTTTTGAATTAATAGAGATTGATTCATGAATCTAAAATAATTGGTTCTATACTATAACAAGATCCTCATGAGTACAAATAGTTAAATACATATTACTGAGTTAGGGCCTTATTAGTAAAAGCTCATAGAACAAAATATTTGGAGTAAGATTAGTTTTATAAAAAAAAAGCTAATAATAAAAGAAAGATTTGAAGTGGTTTGTAGAACCAAATATTATTTCCACATAGAGTTTTTAAATCATTTCTACAAACCATGTCAGCTTTATAATATTTATAAAATAAAAAGAGATTCTACAGCCAAAGCATCTAATAGCTCTATAAGCCACATCAACTTGTGGATTTAGAAAGAATTAGTATAGATAAATATTAGTTCTACAAGTTGGTTGTATAAAAAAGCCCTAAAATAGTCCCATGATCCATGTTAGCTCTTTGTCAACTTGTTTGTAGAATTGAGAAAAATATGTAGAATCAAATATTAGTTCTACAAAGAGATTCTAGATTCAATCTACCATATCAATCAAGTAGAGATTACAGATTGGCTTCACATTATCATGAGATTTGATTCTATAAAAAAACATCAAATTTTGGTTTTTTAGGTAAAACCCATGTGCTACATAGGCTAAGTAAGAAAAGCTTATTTTAAAAAGATTAAGGAATTGATTCATAGAAGTTTTTATTTTCAACCATGTACAATTCAATAAAGTAAGCTTTGTAGAACCAAAATTTGTACTATGAATGAGCTTATAAATGGTTAGACAAGCCACATCAACTCTTGGTCTAGAATGGGTTTATAGAATCAAAGTTTGATTCTATAAACAAAAACTAAAATGAGTTTATAATCCACGTTAGAGATCTTAACAGACATAAGACACTTCAATTTTAGCTATGCCATATCAACTCCTGAAGAATGAGCAAACTTGTAAAACCAAATTCTATAAACAATCTCTAAACCAGTTTTATGAATCACATTAGCTTTTATAGTGCAATTTTGTAGAACTAAATATGGTGCTTTAACTTGATTCTAGAAGGAAGCTTGAAAATCATTCTACCACATTAACATTTGAAAGTAGAGCACATTCTATAAAGAGAATAGAAGAATTGAAAGGATTGTGCTTTATAGAATAAAACATTGGCCCTACAAGTGGGCTCATTTTTTGGTTCTAACACATTCAAGAATAGATTCATAGAACCAAATTTTGGTTTTATGAACAAGAGCTAAAATGGTTTTATTAACCATGTGAAAACCAAAAAGATTTTTATTTTTAAAATGAATATATTAGACCCTGAAATGCCACAAAAATTTTGGCAACACCTCCAAACAACTTCAGAGCCTCTGAAATGGCTTCAAGCAGCCCATCATGGAGCAAGCAAGGTCCCCTGGGTGCCCACAAATCATGACGGCAAGTCTCGGTATCAAGAATCATCCATTTTAAGGTCAAAAAGTGGAATTTTGGCTAAGTACAATGTGCTCGCGTTGTGTTTACGCTGCACAGCGTAAGGATTAGCGTCACCAAT
>MNCI01023058.1:575625-600967 GCA_015680685.1 Gnetum montanum | reverse complement strand
GGTTTATGCTTTGTTTACAATATAGCTCGGTTTGCGCTTTATTTATAATTCAGTACGCTCTGTTTACATTTTTGTGTCGTTGTTTGCATTCTGTTTACATCCTGTTTACATCGTTCACGATAACCCCAGCGCTAGCCATAGCTTACGCTCGGGGAAGTCCTTGGTTGATTTGCGTGCAAACCATCCAAGACACTCTGCCTTCGTTCCATTTTCCAACTTGCCCTGAAGCGAAGGAAGGGTCAACTGTGGCTGCCCAACAATCTTTCAGTGTCTGTTTCCATTCTAGCCTCACACCGACGATTTAGGTCAGTACAGACCCATAATAAGTTGCAGATTCGATTTACACACATGATTATTGTAAATTTTAATCCAACTTAGTGTATTAAAGATTGAATAAGAGAATTTAAGAAGCTAAAAAAATATAACACAAATCTTATAATGAAAAATCAATTCTATAAAGAAGCTCTAGAATGGTTCTTCCACATTAGATTTTGAATAGAGAAGATTTGTAAAATCAAAATTTGGTTCTACGAATGATCCCCAAAATGGTTCTATGAACCATGTCAACTTTTCTATAACACAGGCTCATTGAACCAAAATCTAGTTCTATGAGCAAGCTTTAAAATAGTTTTATGAATCATATCTTACAAAATATGAAATCCTTTTCAAAAGCTCAAACATAGGGATCATTATAGGTTATTCTGTACATCATCAATTATAGTTTTAATCTAGCTTACCTAAGCTTAGTGTAAGAAAGATCTTTAAATATTTAAAGTGAACTCAAAATCCACATACGCTTAAGATAGAAGAAGAGTTTGTAGAATCAAAAAAATACTTCTATGAGCTATCTCCAAATCAGTTTTGCCACATCAACTTATGATTAAAAAAACATTTGTAGAACCAAAAAGTAATTCTATAAGCTATATTAAGATGAGAAGGAACTCTAATTTAGGAATTCAAATAAGGAACTCACTACTACGTAATGAAATGAATGTACTCTTGAGCTTAATCCCAAGCTAGCTCAATAGGTCATAGATCAACAAAGAGAAAATTAAGAGATATTGAAGTTTAATTAAGAGCCACATACATAGAAGTCTTGTGGAACCAAAATTTGATTCTACAAAATTATTATGCTTATATACCACATCAACTCAATCATTCTTGATAATTTCAAGATAGAGTTAAGGCCTAATTTAACAAGAGGAAGGTGAAGCATTAAGACAAGATGATTTGTAACAAAGCCCACAATCATTTAATAAGAACAATAAAATAGCTTTAGGTATTAATTGATGAAGTCATGCTATATTTTGAAGCATTGAGCCATTGGCAAGTATAGCTAAATATTGAAGAAGAGCTAGAGCCACACTACAAGCATAGAGAAAAGCTTCCTTGAAGATCTTCAAATTTGAGCTCAAAATGTTTCATAAAGAAAAAGAAGAAGTGTTACAAAAGTTCCAAGATATCAATACCTTTAGCTTCACTAATTACATGCAACATTTTAAGCTCAACATGCATGAACTACAACAATGGATTAATATTGGACACTTTGATTTGGAGAAAAAGAGGAAAGAATTATTCAGTTTTCATGAAGATCATGATTTAATTAGGAAAATAGAGCTCAAAAGTTTAGAGTCAACGAAGAAATGGAGAGAAGTTTATAAGAAAATATGCCTTCACAAGCTTGGTTTTAGGCCTATGGCAAATATTATAAGGATTTTTGTAAATTGTCTGATAGCTACAATCTTCTATGAAAAGTATAAGCATCACTTTAGAGGAAACAAAAAACACTTTATCAACATCAGCGTAAGAAATGATGATGAGCTATGTGGCCTTATTCGACATGATATAATGGAAGTGAAAGCTTAATGGTATAATGAAGAAGTACTTAGTGGTATATTTTGGCCATACCCAAAAACATGAAAGGTCTTCAAGCTCTCACTGGCACAACTCACTAAAGCTTGGGGATATAGAAATGTTATTCCAAAAGCCATATAACTCAAGTTACCCCAAAGAATTTTTATTTTAGCTTTAAATTTATGTTTATACAGTGAAATCAATCATATTATTGATTATCATTTTTGGGCCTAGGTAGCTTTAGAAAATAAGAAAAACCTTTTGCCAATAGAATATATGAATGATATATTTTAACATAGCTTAGAAAAGATTTTTGAATAGAGGGCTTAGTTAAATTTAATTTTATTTTAAACATATTATCTATTAAGCAAGATTCTAAAGCTAAAAAGAACATCTCCAATTTTCACTAGGTATGCACCACAACATAGAGGTTATCCTAAAGACCTTTACTATGAATTCTTTTGAGTCGTACATCAAAAAAGCTATTTTGATGCTTGAGGCTTAGAATTTTTAATGAATGATGTATATCCTCATTTGTTTATGTTGATATTAGAAGCTTTCCATCGTAGATGTATCAAAAAATTGTCAAAAAAATTAAGATTAAATGCCATGGAGCTATTTTTCTACATGCCCATTACACTTAGATATTAACAACAATATTTGAAGGGTAGGCATATAAACATCCAAGATCTGTAGCTCCATACCTACTAGTCTTAGAAATAAAAATTAAAATGGGGTAGAGCTCCTTAAGACATGACTACAAGCATAAAAAAATTTTTCCCTTAAAGTTTAGCTTATGGGAATTCAATAATGTAGAGCATCTAAAGGGCATAACAAAGAGATACAAGGAATAATATGATTTTCTTGTAGCTTGAAAAATATATGTTCAGCTACCAAAATTCAAAAAATCTATCAACCCAATGAGGCATATGTAGTTTATTAAAGAGCTATGAATAAAGAAGTTAATGAGACCAAGGATGAAGTGCTAAAATAGTTAAAAAGAAGCCTATCTATGAAGTTCCTAATCTCTACTTGTGATCAACTAGTCATTGAGGTTTCTAGATGGAAAGAAATCAAAGATCATCCTATAGCTAGAAATTTTCCTTAAGAATATCTTACTTTGATGGAGAAAACCTATTTCTCATGGAAGCTACAAGATCTAAAAGAAATCATGCTTGATGAAAGGCTCCCATTCAATGGCATTGAATATGTAAAAGTAAAAACTACCAAGAAAATAAGAATTGAAAAAATAAAAGCCATTAAAGAAAAGTACCAACAAGAGCTTCTTAACTAATAGTAGTAACAACAAAAGCTGCTCAAATAACAAAAGTTATAGGACTTATAGAAGTAACAATAGAGAAAAGGGAAAAGCTTATTATTAAATTTAACAACTCTAGATTTTTCCTTAGGTTATTTGATGAAGGATGTAGCTTAGTCTTTTAAGGTAAAGGATAAAGAGGATAAAATTATCCTTAGCTAGAAGCTCCATATAAAACCATAGACTAAAAAAAACGTTATCTTTCCTTATAACAAAGATTATCCTCAAATTAAAGATTAAAAATTGATAATGTCCCATTAAGATATGTTAGAAACTGTAGGTATTTTAATTAAAGATATGGGATTGGTAGCTAATAGTCAAATAGTCAAGCTCAAAGAATATTTAATAAAAAATGAGTGGGAAATAGCCAGATTGAGAGAAGAGTTGAAAAGCTCCAAAGATGAAAACAAGAAACTCAAAGCTATAATTATTATTAAGTCATTGCTAGAAAAAAGAGAGTAGGAAATGGTATAATTAGAAGAAAAGTTCACTATTGTGAGCTCTAAATTAGAATAGGCCTAGAAGGATGAAGCTCTAGATCATTTGTATATGCTACAAGCTAGTTTTTAGGAGTTGATTATTGAACTTAGCTATAATAAAGAATGGATGTAAGAAACTTAGGCTAAGATTGAAGAAGCTTAGAGAAACCAAGCCATTTTTGCCTAATTAGATCATAGAGCTCAAGATTTCATTAGAGTGGCTATAATGAAATTAGAAGCCTTACCATCCTATAAAATGAATTTCTTAGATAACATGATTATGGTAGTTTCAAGAATAATGAAAAAGATTAATCTAAAGAATTTAGGGCTAGAGAAAATTTGCTTAACCATAGAAGCTATACTAAATGAGCTAATTGACTCATTAGACATATTGGGCACTACTAAAGAAGGAGCAAAAGAACTTATCGAGAGGCTTAGCAACACTAATCCAACTACACTAAATCAAGTCATAAAATTTTTATTCAGTCATGATAGATTAGTTCATTAGTTACCGATAGAAGGGCTCTAGATTCTAAAAGTAAAGAAGGCTTATCTAGAAGTTGAACAAATATCTAATGGTTTTCTACTTTATGAGGAAAATGTGAAATTTTTTAAGTCATGATTTTGTAATTGTTGTAATTGCCAAAAGCTACTATATAAAGCTCTGAGTAGATTTTGAAAAGGAGGGAATGTAATAGATGGCAATTTTTGAAGAAGCTTGTGAAGACTATTTTTCTTAATGCCATTCTAAATAGGCTCAACTTACCTCTTTTAGTTTTCTTTCAATGTACATTAGAAATATATAGCTTTCTTTAATTGTTTGGAATAAAATTATGCATAGTTATGTTTAAGTGAATGATTAGTTTTGTAATAAATTATTTTCTTAATACACTAAGGCTTAGTTTACTCTTGTTATTCTGGTTGAATAAGATCACTTCTGTACATGTTAGCTTTAAATCACTTTATTGTAGAAATGATGTTAGGTTTAATGCAATCTTGAGCTTCATGAATAATTTCTTGATCTCGTATTTTAACTTTATTTAGCATAAATTTTGCAAAATTTATTTTTGGGGGAGTTTGCTGATAGATAACTTAAATTGAAAGAATGAAATATTCTATAAAAAGTTTTCATTCACTATCTTAGTTTTGTCAAATTTAGATTTAAATAAGTAAAAAGCTATTAAACTTCATTGTTATGTTAAGGTATAGCTAAAAGAGGAAGCTAATAATTATAGAAAAAATAACACATTTTTAAAGTATATGATCAATAATATAGATTTAGCCATAGTTAGCTCCTTTGAAACAACAAAAGCTATTTGTGGGTATTCATTCCTTGGTGAAATTCCTTGGTGAAATTTGAGACCAGCAACCACCTAAAATGAGTTATCTAAATTGTTGTAGAGTAGGGTTTTAATCTTGCCATCAATACCATCCTAACGGTAAAATTATCTTATAATGTAATTGATGAAATCTTAGTTAACTAGTTTACCTAATATATTGATTGATATTTTTTCTCAAAATATTGAAATATATGTTATGTGATCTCTGTTTTCATTATATGATGTGCAAGGCTTATAGATGAAGACATCATAGCAATTGAACATTCCATTGTATCCATTTTTTATGATTGGTTTAAAGAATGCTAGGACAACTTATCATCAAGCTAGGGTAGTAAATGATTATGTAGACAACATAACCATGAAATCAAAAATATCTAATGATCATGCTTGATATTTGCATGTTTTCTTCCAAAATTTTCTTAAGTATGAGCTTAGGTTAAACCTAAAAAAATATGTTTCTAGTATTGAAACAGGAAAAATTCTTGGCTTTGTACTCTCAAAAGCAAGAATACATGTCAACCTAGATAAAGTTAGAGCCATAATCAGCATGCTAGTACCTAATAACCTTAAAGAACTCTAAGGAATATAAAGGAGATTACAATTCATTCATAGGGTCATCTCCAGACAAAGAAATAAGCTATAACCTATGCAATGCTTGTTGAAAAAGGGTGTCATTTTCAATTGGAATTATAGTTGCAAAACCATCTTTAATGGTTTGAACCTAGAATTTGTTGAGCTACCAACAATGTACCTATCAAAAAAGAACAAGCAGTTTTACATCTATGTAGAATCCTTGGATATGTCTATGACAACACTAAGATGTCTATCTATTACCTAAGTTATGCCCTCATATCCTATGAAGCCTAGTAAACCATAGTTGAAAAGAATTATTTAGCTTTAGTTTATTCTCTGAAGAAGCAATGACATTACCTTTTCTAATCAAAGATAAATATTGTTCGTAAAGAAAATGTATTAATAGATATCACCTCTAATATATATGAAAATAATAGAAGATCTCAATGGAAAGTCATAGTAGTTTAATTCAATTTACATTCCATATTACAAACTACAACCAAGAACAAGCTATTGTTAGTCAAATGGCCATAGTTCCTATTAAAGACAATGTCATCGTAAAGCTTGGGTTTCTATATGATCATATAAATACTCTTGAGAGTGTACCCAAATAATTTAAACCCATGCTCAATTTTGATGGGGCCTCCAACATATAAAAGACTAATGCTATGGCTATTCTCATCTTTCCTTTAGGTAACATCTTGTCTATAGCCTTTTTTCTTCACTTTTTGTGTACTAATTAATGAGTGGAAAGGTACCCCTACACTCAACCATATGAATATAAGTGTGTACATGCAATTCGATTGAACTCCGTAGGCGGACTAGTTGTGGCACCTAGATAATTATACGTTGATTGTAGTTCACTATCTTTCCACCTGGACTAGTATTTGCTTTGTCATGTATGGTTTAGTCTAGAGTGAGGTGTATGAAGTGAGTCCTAATTACTATGCTACTCCTAAAGCCAATGAGAAACATCTAATTGCAGAAACATCTAATTGGCTTTGATGTATCAAGCTGCAAACAACTGTCCTTCCTCCTCGTAGGCTCTGGCTTTGTCTCTACATTCTTGGTAATCCATGAGTTGTTGAGCCAAATCTGCCATGACATATTTTTAACCTTGGTAGCTAGCTTTGACCACCTCTAACTCATAATTTTCTACCTCTAATTTCTGTAGTGTCTTTTTGTGTTCAACAAATTTTGCTTCATACTTGGTGTAGGTGGCTGCTACCCACTTCTCCAATTCTATCCTATGGTGTCCTGATGTCAACATGGCTAAGTTGGCATACAATAGGTTTGCCAACTCCATGTACTTAGTGAGATCCTAGATCTGCAAGTCTTAGCTCTTTAGCTCTACTTGGTGGGCGAAGGCGTTAGTATCCAGTATGGCTCACTAGTTTGTGTTTTGAGCATTGAGAGTGTTGATATGGGTCTTGGCCATATGGATTTATTTTTCAATGATCTGCTTGTACATCCCCACCTACTCTCAAAAATGTTCCTTCCAATTTTCATGTTGCTTAGCTTCATTCTTCCATGTGCTTATTTCAATGGCTATCTTCTGAAAAATTGCATGTACCTCCTCCATTGAGAGGGTCCTATTTTCTCTGGCTAAGTGATTCATGTCTTGGTTGACCCTTATTAATTGTTCTGGAATTTACTAGAAATTCTCCTCGAGAAGATTCTTCTATTTTTCAATTGTGGTCAACTAGAGATTCTTGAGGGATATTAAACAAGGACGTCATCACTTTTCCTATTTGTAGCAATTGATCTAAAGCATCCTCATGTTCCGTAGGAGGCATCGAGAGATCAGCTAAGACTTGAGCATCGCATGCTCCTGTGAGATCTGCAAATGGCACAACAGGGACATTGAATGATTCTTTGATGTGGTCTGCGACCACTTCTACTACTCCAATTGTGTCCTAGTGTTTCATGAACACTACTATGGCACCTTCACCAATTTCTAATTACACTTGAAAAGATGCAACATTTCCATAGATCTATTGTGAGCAATGTCATTCCCCTCCTCCTATTTGTATAGAAACCTCACCTGTGCATGATCAATTGAGACCATGGGTTGTATAGCATCATCAATGACCTTGAAGAGGTTAGCCTCATCATGACTTCCCCAACTAATCAATTTTGCAATGGCCCTAAGGTGGCTCATCGATGGTTGATAATCTTGCAACAGTGATGGCAGTTGGTCTTGCTAGCCTGTGGGTTGCATGCTGGGCCCTACTTCCTATTGTTGACTAGGCCTCATGTCCAAAAGTTGGCTAGGCCCAGTTGTTTGAGGTGTAGTGGGCCTAACCATCTGCTCTTGCTCAGGCTCCAGTGTCTCACTAGGATCTTTCCTTGGTGCTGGTGGCTTCAGTAATTCAACATATGAGGCATTTTAAGCTTTTTGGGAGATGTCATTAGTGTACCCTAGAATTCGAGCATGCCAGCACAACTTCTTGATTAGATAGGGGAAAGGCAATGCAAACTTTTCCATCTTACATTCTTCAAACCACCTCAATATTTCTATGAGATATAGATGGGGTAGGTTGGTATCAACCTTACCCATCAAGATTGCACTTGCTCTGGTTGCATAGGTGGAAATTATATTTAGTCCTTTTGTTGGGAAGTTGTGATAGGTGCCAATTTTGAAATAGATTCTCTCTTCAAGGGTGAGTTCCCCATATGTTTTATCTTCCTTACCATATGCTTTTTTTAACCATATTTTCTGTGCATTAGCATTAGAGTGAGTAGATAGGTGAGCAACCTTGGGCCCTATATTTGAAAGATTCAGAACTTCCGAAATGGCCTTAGTAGAAAAATTGACTAAAATCCCAGCAACATTAGCGATGGTGCCTTCTTCCTTATTATGCCAAAATTGGTACATCTCCCCTAAATACCATTTGCTGCTCTCTGAGAGAATAGGCCATAGTGGAGATCCTTTGATTTGATCTCTAACTGACTGAAGGGAAAATTCAATAAAAGGTCCAAAATTAAGCTCCACGATCATTATAGCTGGCGTTGACCTTTCTTGAATCACCTAAACACTTTTTGGGGACAACGTGAGATGTTGTCCATGTTCAAGTGCCCTACCTTCTCTACCTTTTGCATGCCCAAATTGTACAGTAATAGGGCGTTTTTGATGGATGGTGAATGATTGTGCCTCCTTCTTTGCATGTTCTACAAGAGTTCCTTGCCCTTTGCCTCTCCTTGGCCATTTGGATGCACCTTGAGAGGGTCCTCCTTGTTGTCCTCATTTATGGGCCATCTGTAATCACACAAGATCAACTGTTAGTAAGATTATTTAATAAAATTTAATTATCTTATACCTTACTCATTGATTTTAATGAATTCAATCCTTGCTTAGTGTGATTTAGAGTTGGAAATTTTCAAAAAAATCCCCCTAAAAGTTTTCATGTTGGACCCAGTTTGATCAGGTGACTACAAAAATAATTTTCATGGTTTGGGTGAAGAAACAAAATTAGTTTGGCATAAGTTCTTAGCATTTCTTAAGATCACTTACCCCTATGATATCCTTCAGGTGATAGTGCATTTTGAAAATGTTATGCACAACTTGGAGCCCCCATGACTGAGTTAAACATGCTAGGTTTAAGTAGGTTCGATCAAAAGGAGAATCAGAGTGTTAATGAGCAAGATATTGATGTTTAAATGGTAGGTGCGTAAGCATGAAAATTTGTGGAAGAAAATTACAACAAATCCCCTCACATGAATAGTTGAAAATGACATTGACGCATGCATGGGGGGGGGGGCGGGGGGGAGAGATGTCCATATATATAGGTTTTATAGATGTGATATAGTGTACATGCTAGCATGGACCTGATATTGCATTGGACCCAATACTAGGTACCCAATATCACATGCCCTCCAGAATAGGGTACTTGGCAAAATCTATAAATTTTTTGAATTTTCACAGCCAAGAATGAAGTATTTAAGGTAAGTTTGAAAGATCTAGGGTAATGTTGAGTAGATATTAAGGCACCAAAATTGTAATAAAGTGGAATTGTATAATAAAGTCCTTTTTGGTAAGTTTTAGGAAAAAAGGACATGTAGTGGTGCACAAGAACATTTGGGAAGAATAAATTCAACAATGCAGTACTCGGAGGGTAGAAGATGATGTAGTGGTATGCAATAAGTATAAATTACAAAAGTTATGCAAGTGGGTCCTTCCCAAAGCAAGTTCCAACCTATCATGTCCTTGCGTAACCATACCTTAAAATGTCCGTAGGCACTAGAAAGATTAAATGTAATCCACACTAGTGCAACAAAACACACACATGTTAAATACCACCATGTTGAGGTATGAATTCTATGCCATACAAGACACAAGTTAAAAATACTTGGACAGTGGGGTGAAACAAATTGTAGAAGGGATTGCCGAGATTGGGACATGAGGTAACTTACCCTAGGCACAATGAATCCTGATTGTGGGGCATGATTAATGTATCATTAGCCTTTCACTCCAAAATAAATACCAAGTCCATACCTCTGACTAGTGACATTACATCGTTTCATCCATTGATAGACAACCATAAGAGCATCATGACAATAAGGCATACAATCACTTAGCGTTGTGTACAAGGGAGGAGTGATTTGAAACTCTCTACAACACATTCTTCTTGATCCTTTTCTTTGTTATTTTTCCTTATTTCTTTTCTTTTTCTTCACCTGGCTACTTTGGCACTTTGGCATTTTCAACGATGATTTGGAGAAGCCACCAACCTTTAGGCATGGATGCATGTCTTTCCAATGGGACCCTCTAAAACAACATTAAGTTTCTTTATTGAGTTCCTTTATTACTCTTACTCCCATTTTTTGTTACATCTACAAGGACCTTAGTACAACTAAGCTACATGATAGCACATACAGATGTCACCAAAGAGAATCCACAAGTCCCCTTGATGTCACACCTTGGCCATTCCGACTTAGTCCATCATTTTTCACTTTGGGCATAATGAGTACAAAGTTACTTTAAGTTTTAATGATGGACTAAGTGGGAATGGCCAAGGTGTGACATGAGTATTTTATCATCATACCCAAAGTAGAGCCTCTTATTAATAGAATATCATCATACCTAGAGTAGAACCTCTTATTAATAGAATGGGTGGGTGGATGTTGTGGGCTCACTGTCCAAATAATTAATCACATGTGACTTCATAGCATAGAACAACACCTCAACCGACAAGTCACATGAATATTTTATTCACCGATGAGATTACCCTCAAAAATATAAAACGAAAAATTGAAAGATGAAAAATTAGAGAATAAAAATTGGAAAACAAAAATTGTAAACCCAAAGAAAAGGAAAAAAATTTACTAATTCTGCTTATTAGAATGAGGGGTATCCCCCATGACTGAACCTTTGAGCATGGCTATAATTAATAAATGAAAAATTTGGATCCATGCATGTTGGAAACATTGGGTTCCAGTCATATCCAAATCACTAGGTGTCTTTTGATTTGGTGGCAGGAATGTACCCAAGTTAAGGTTCACACACTTGATGAAAGTAGGCATAGTGGGACAGATTATAAGATGTGGTCATGTGATAAGAAGCTAACCCACTATGGCATCCATGACCATAAGATGGTATGCAAGGATCGATATGTCTTCCTAGATGGTTATATCCATTGGGTGGCACGGTTGTTGGAGCGTTAATTGATGGCCCAAATGAGGTAACAAGAGGCATTGAGTTTGAAGAGGAAGGTGCATCATAGCGCTGGGCTTGTGCTGAGTTGGAGGATGTAGTGGGTTCAGAATCATGTTGTCTCTTTCTATAGTCATGCCTACAAAAAGGACACTTTTGATGTTATGGAGGACTTCCATTGCTATTGACAGTAGCAGCACAAGTAATGTTTGTGTGTTGGTGCTGTGGTGCAAAACCTTCTAGTACAACTGGTGGAAATGTAGAAGGAGGTGAAGGATGAAAATATTGAGGGTAAGGAGAAGTGTAAGGAACATGAAGTGGTGATCCTATGGGAGGATATGGGGTGATAGTACTCAGGAGAATGATAACGATGAGGTGAAGCAGAGGATGTTAATCCAATCGGAGAAACATGGTGTTTAACATAATAAGCATTTAGTGTCGGGGTATACGAATGGTGTGGCTTATTTAGCGGTGGCCTCCCCCACGACTAGGGATTTTTCCACTACGATTAGACACGATACTTTCATACGAAATCTGGATGTAACATTCCTCTCTAATGCTCATGTAAATGTGACAAGACTAGGAATTAACTTTTAGGGTGATTGTATAGACAAACATCACATTGATACTTATGATTTGTAGTTGAGTTCCTATCCTTATTTTTTTCAACCCTCCTTTCCGATTGTCAAATGGTATTCTATCCTATCTCTAAGTTTGGCATCCTCTGTTTGTTTTGGTTGTTAGAGTGATCGTGTGTGGTTCTACCTCTGATAATATTTGCATATTCTCCACATTTTTCATGTACCCATTTTTTCATCTTATTAATCTTTTTCTCAATTTCATCTAGTGATTGTAGTATTGGCAAAGATGGAAATGATTCCACCTCCTTGAGGTGAGTTGATTTCTCCTCTTCATGGACCTTTGTTATTTTAAGATTTTTGTCCTATTGAGATCTTTCAACATTCTCCCAGTTGGCTATTTCTCCTTCTTCTTTTGCTACCTGTTTAATAAGCTCTTGGAATTTGTGGGTTCATAGTTCATATAGTTGATGTAGGGCATACATCCCTAGGGTCTCCCTTGTTTCATTATAGAGCCCATCCATAATGTAATACATTAGCCTTTCCTCAGAAAACCCATGGCCTGGGTAGTTGTTTAATAGTGAGTAATATCTTTCTAAGGCCATGTCTAAGGGTTCATGTTGCCCTTGTTTCCATTCCTGGATTTGCCTCCTCAAGGCTAACACCCTTGCACAAGTTTGATATCTTTCATTAAAGAGTTCTACCATTGTCGGCCAACAACGAATGGATTTTGGTTTTAAAGACTACACCATACTTTTTCTTGGTCAATGAGTGTCATAGGAAAGAGCTTAAGTCTTTGCCATCCATTATCAATGTTGTTCCATGTGCAAGCATCGCAAAAGTCTTGTATATGATGTTGCGAATCTAAATTGTAGCCCCCTGAAAACTTGGGAAAATTATATAAATCAAGCCTGGGTAGATGGCTTTCCTTACGATGCCTGTAGGATATTCGAACAACCTCTTGTATATGCATTAGGCTCTTGGTGGCTAGCAGGGGTTCATCTTGACTAAGTAGGTTATGAGTTTGTGAGTTGGGACGATGTTTTCTTTGTTCATGTTGGTGTTCCTAATTTTGCCTATGGGTTTGATTTTTATTTCTATGTCGAACCCTTGAGAAATGGTCATCCATGTCACAACCTAATGTTGAAGGAGCAGAGGAAGAGAAAGAATTGGAAGACTCATCATGACTTTTGTAAGTCTTCCAATCATGCCCAAACATATCCTTGCTAACCATTGAGAAGGTCCTAGGCCTTATGGATCCCCTTATTCTATGGGATGTCCCATCCTCACTAAAGGTTTCTAAGCTGGATGACAAGAGTCCTTGAATATCGTTGGGGTGTCCATGAACATATGAAACTCCTACATAAGTTTGAGTACTCCAAACTTTTTCATCGTCATAAATTGCGTTGGTCCTCCAATGAATTGCCTTGCTAGTTATTGTGTTAACATTGTCTTGTGAGAGAGACATTGTTGTGAATTGTGTGTGACTTAATTGTAATTAATTTCCTTTCTAAAAGATATATCATTAATACTTCATTATAGCAATCTTGTATGATATAACTAATCTAGATAACTAGCACCATCCTCGGCAATGGTGCCAATGATGAGCGACAAGGTACGCCTACGCTCAACCATACAAATACAAGTGTGTACACACAATTTGGTTAAACTCTGCAGATGCACTAGTTGTGGCACTTAGATAGTTATATGTTGATCATAGTTTGTTTTCTTCCCACTTGGACTAGTATTTGCTTTGTCACATATGGTTTAGTCTAGAGTGAGGTGTATGATGTGATTCCTAATTACTATGCTACTCCTAAAGCCAATGAGAAATAACTTGAGTGAACTAATAGACAATGGAAAATAAAATCTAAGCTAGCCTAAGTGTGATGAGCATCCATCCTTAATCATCTGCACACATCTTGGACCTCGTGTACTACTTTTGAGGTTACTAAGCGCACATTACTTGAGCACTACTAGATACGCTATTAAGTTACCAAGTAGTTACACTTAAATGTTCGTGATTACGAGATACCCATTCATCATTAATAATAGTAATAGTAAATGATGATAAGGAAATATTAACTAAGAAAAAAATAAATAATAATTAACAATTAAACAATTAAAAACTAAGCGAATGCTGCAATGATGGAGTAATCTTGATCTTTATTGCCGATTGTGTGCTTGTCCAAGTACATCACACTTGAACAAAGGTTCCATACAATTACAAGCATCACACTGTAGCCATGCACTTGGGAAAGAACTAAAAACTAATAAAAATACTCAACCCTCAAGACTTACCAACTGGCTTCCTTTCCTGTGTGCTTGAGTGCTATATTTATAGGTCGACATAGGAATCATGATATCATTATCTAGGTTATGATATCACGTACCCAATATCAAGTATCCGATATCAAGGCCTGGCAAACCATGATTCATCACTAATAATGTGGCTAAATGTGAAGGACTTATTTGCAAACTCATGGTATCTTGTAATCCAAAGTTCACTTGGCTAAATATGAAAGATGATTCTCAACTTATTATTAATTAACTAATGTATACTCTTGTAAAGTTAAAAATTTACTACCATATCACAACTTGGCAAAAAGTTAATTAAGCTCTTTGAAAACATTACAACATATTCCTCATAGCAAAAACATTTTAGTAGATGTCATAGCTACCCTATCATTAATTGTAACACCTAAAGTATTATGTAAGTTATCATCAATGATAGTAGCATGTTCTTAATTCATAAGCCAAGAATGCCAGAAGATGTTTATTACTATCATAGATAATGATATCCAACCTGAATGATTTGATGATATTAAATACTAACTATCACACTATAAACTACCTAAATATTTAAATTTAACCCAAAAAGATGTTGTATGCAAAAGAGCTAAGTAATATGCTATTGTTGCTAATGATATACTAAGTTAAAAATCACATGATGACATATTGTTATTTTGTCTTTAAAAAGTTTAAGCTTAAATAGTATTACAAGTACATGAAGGTTCATGTAAGGGACATATACGGCCTAGATTCATAATTACTAAGATTAGGTATTTAGGCTACTGTTGGCCCTACATGGAGCATGATTTTATGCAAAAATTAAGGACCTGTGACACTTGTCGATAACATAGCAACCTTATGCATGTTTCACCAATAGAATTATACGACATAGATAACCTAGTGCTTCCAATGATGGGGTCTCAATATTATTAGACCTATAATGCTGAAGTCATATATAGGTCATGTTTTCATTATTATTGGTACAAAATACATTAAGAAATAGGTAGAAGTCATCCCCATGAACATAGAAAATATCACAATAAATCATTCATTTTATTCTTGACAACATCATTTTGCTATTTCACCTACCACTTACCATCACTATAAACAATGTGCCTTAGTTCAGTAGTAGTGAAACAAAAGCTTTCTGTAACTAGTTAGACATACGACATTCATTTTCTACACCATATTATCCATAAGTCAATGGTTAAGAATAAGCTAGCAACAAGACTATAATTAATGTTATTAAGAAGATGGTAACCAATATGAGCTTATAGAACAACTTTTTGTACTGTAACTAGTGTCATACCTTACAGTATTGTATATGGATCCAAATCCATCTTTCTATTAGAATTGTAAATTCCATCTTTGAGGGTGTTCCTATATAATGAGATTAATGAAGATCAAAATAAGGCACTCTACATAATCAAACCTGACTTAGTAGAAGAGCATCATTTATAGCCACTTGATGATATCAAGTAGTTGCAAGAATAGTAGAGGTAACAACATCACTTCAACCTGAATTAGCACTATATCAAAGATGGATGATTAGTTTCAAAAGTTGTTCATGAACTTGCTAATAAGATCACACCAAATTGGAAGGGATCATTCCTTGTCACTAAGGCCTTTGACAATGGTGCATTCAAAATTACTATTATGGATAAAAATGAGATCACAAACTCAATCAACCACTCATATCTATAGCCATATTATACCTATTCCTAATCTCATTTTCCTTATTTTCATTTCCACTTTTATTAATAGGTTAAACTAAGCATGGTTGGAATAAGCAATATTGTCATTTTATTTCAAGCAAGTGAGAAAATACATCTTCTTTAGAACTCTTCGCCCCTTCTTCTCTTTCAGAATGACTATAAAATATTGTCAACATAGTTGATTTTATCATGCATGCATACTCATGGAACTTTGAAGATTTCTCTCTAACAGTAGCACCTATATCAAAACCTTTGTACATGTATTCCAAGCATAAATATTGTATGTTCTCTATTTCCATTATTCTTTCTCTCAATATTTATATGTGTGCATGTTTTCAAAGTGGTTAATTGGTTTCCTCCTAGTTGTGTTAATAGGTTTTGCTAGAAGGTGTCACAAAGATGCTATTGATCAAAGTAACAAGTTGCCTCAAAACTTTGGTATGTATTACATAGTTATATTGTTTGACCATGTTTACTAAGGTTTCTTTCCTTCTTTGCATTTTCTCTCTTCTTTGGTGATGATAATTGCAACTATATTTTCAGCTACCAAACTTTCCCCCACATAGCATTTTTTCTATCCCTATGTCATTCTAATGATGTGAGTTACTAGCCTTATGCCACATGATAGCAGTAATTACATGTGTCTAAGTGCTCAACATAAATATAATAGCATTGAATTACTTTCAAAAATCTAGTTCCTCTATAAGTGTCACCTAAGATTATTGAAGAATGTTAATGAGCATGGTAAAAAAATTATTACCTCTCAAAAAAAGAAGAGAAAAGAATCATCATGAAGATTCATCAAATTTTAAACTATGAATTTCGTAAAATGAATGTCAAGTTCATTTCAATGAACCATAAATTTTAGAATAATAACTTAAAATTTTTAAATTCTAGGTAATCCTTATGACCTTGAATAAAAAATAAGAAGAAAGAAAAGAAAAGAAAAAAAGTTCATTGACACAATCTATAATACCATATTATGGCCAGACACTTGTGGTTCAAAATCATGTTATACTTTTTTCTTAAGTGTCATCCCTTTCATGATGAAAATGTTTTTTGCAGATCTTGTTGATTCCATTTATCAACATTACATCTTCATCTATTAATACTATTCAACATCTATGCAAGTAAGTATCACATAGAACACACATGGAATACCTGCGATGATGTTTTAGCATTCTTTGTTGATATTCATTAGGTCTAACCTCAAAACATTAACAAAGAGAAACCAATGGAACATCTCAAAAAAATAATTTGAATTAAGTTTTAATTTTAAATTTGGCAAACTAAGAATTTTTCAAAGCCTTGATTATGTAATTCATTTGCGATTTTAAAGAAAGGATTAAGTATAAAAGTGGTCATGTGATTCCTTTTAGAAAATCCATGTTGTGCCATTTCTATTTTGTTTAAATCTCTACCAAATGTAATTTTAGTGTAAATTTTGAAACTCTTAAAATAAATCTTATCTAGCATATTTCTAGTCCATAGCATAGTTTAAAGGATACATTGAAAAACATGCTACAAAACTCAATGCTGAGAAGACAAGATTCCTGATTATGCCCAATAGCCTACATAACCACATTAATGTGAATAACGAAGCATTTTGGACCTATAAATGTCAGAACTGACATTCAAAGAGGGACTTTTGACATACTTTTTAAGATACTTTTGACACACTAAGGTAATCTTCAAAGAGAAGAAAGTAGAAAATAGCGTGAGCTAGCTGTGGTGATCATAAGTCTTGATTCACAACAAACTAGCAATATGAAGTAGTCCCTCGACAAAAAAGGATCTTCCACATAAGGATCATAGAGCAAACCTTTGTTCACAAGAGGATCTTGAGGTAGGTTGATAAGCTTTGCATGAAGAATTTTTTTTCTACCACTTTCATGAATAGAGATGATCCTAAGTCAACCAATATCCAAAGAAACTTTGTGATCATAACAAGCTTCAAGCCTTCCCTAATATGGGTAAGCATCTAGAATTTCTTAAGTCCTTGTGTCCAAATTTATACTAGCTAAACTTTGTACATGCTTTAATATAAATTTATAATATTTTTTTATTTTTCTTTTTCCTTGTTGTTTCCTATGTTTATATGTCTCCTTCCATTTTTTCCCAAAGAGCTGTTGGATTTAGTAATCCTATCATATTTACACATGTTTTCTCTATTTTCATACGTATCACATTCATTACTAGTCAATAAATCCTTAGGATATCAAGCTTATTGTGGGCTCATCTAAGGGATTCTAGAACTACTTCATAGGCCAACGTAGGTCCATGGTGAAAATTATTTAACCATGGAAAATTATTTGGTGCTCTAGTACCTAATTTTTTGTTGCTACATTAGCTTCATTCAAATTTTTACCTTAAAAATTAAAACTAGAAACTAATGATATAATAACACTTGTAAGATGGTAGAACAATTCTATAAAGCTTGGATTTTCATTTTGACACCATTTTTATGTTTTTTATGCATTCATCTGAATCTACATTTCAACTTTGACTTCATCTAGCATATTAGAATATTTTGTTTAATAGTTTGAAAATAGGTTATTAAACTTACTTGGTTAGTATAGTTAATTTAATTCATCTTCCCATTATCTAAAGAATTGTTTTCTATTGGATTCATCTAAGTGTTAATTTTGGTTTCAATTTGGTAAACTTATCAAATATTATAAGTGGGATTCAATCTTATTGATCATATATGTAAGGATTTCAAACTTATAATCATTTACATCAAGGTTTTAGAATTACCAAAAATTATGTGGAATTTAGTCTCACAGATCATTTATATTGTGGATTTTAGACCTTACCAATTATATGATAAATTGTGGATTTTTAACTCATAATTCTTGGCAAATGGATCTATTTGTTAAGTAGACATGATGGACTTTCTAGTTTATAACTACTTATTGATTTGTTATTATTACTATTATATTTTTAGTTTGATGCTTATTAAGTTTGACTTATATTTATTTGCAGCTACCCATATAAATGACTGTCCAGCTACCTAATGCCTTTAACTAAATCCATGAGTATTTTTACAAGTTAGTGTCATACCCCAAAATTTTATACTTAGATAATATGAGTTTAATGATGAAAATCTTATAACATGGGCATGTGATGTCATAATTTTTATATACAAAAGCAAATAATTAGCATAAGCATTATAAACCTTAACCAACATGCATGATTAAACAATAACACATTAGAGTAATCTAAATAGCAATTCCATTATCCATAAACCATGACTGAATCTTAAAACATAACATGTTTATGGTCTCAAAAGAGAGGATATTCCATGATTACATTAGTCCAAATGCATCATGATCATCAAGACAACACAACCGAAATTTAAAAACATAAAGAGATTCTTAAGATCTAGCTTCATCACCATCTAGCACCTAACTTCTCCCACCTAAATCTACATCCACACATGTACGAAGGATTAGAAACCTTCTAGTAGATCTAACCACCTTAATGCACCTAGAATAAGATTATGAATGTAGCACATGTTGCACAAGAAGCCATCTTAAGATCCATGAGATTAGATGCCAAAAGTCATATTTAAAAATCATGACATGCATAAAATGTCAAGAAATAGGTAAACTAAGAATGAACTAGAATTGATCATTCCTAATGAATCTTGGTCTCACATATCTTGGATGGTAGTGACCCTCCTCAATGACTAGTTGACCAACCTTACCTATCTTGGATGAACTAAACCTAGAAACAAACTCATATGGATTATCCACCCTTTAGTTTTGCATCATGAAAACCTACCACATGACATTCACAAGAAACATGAGTAGACACTAGTGGCTAAACAGTTTCCCTATAATGATCACCCAATGTCACAACCTAAGTGCAATCATAGATGATATGGGTCAAGAAAGGATATCAACCTTACTCTCCATAATGCCTACACAGTGACACTTAAATCTAATCACACATGGTACAATCATAAATGATGTGGTTCAAGTTCTAGAGATCATCCTAGAATAGCCATAATGCTTACCCATCGATCCCATAATAGTCCATCATCAGGAGATTAGAAAGAGATATCAAAGATTCAGCATACTCTAAAGATTGTTGAAACAACATGAAACATATAAGACAATTAATCCATAAGATTACCATAAAATGGTATGTTTTACCTAATTTCAGGTATTTCTGGAAGTGTTTCAAAGAAATCAAGGTGTCCTAGCATTAAAGGGAACTTATTTGAGCATAAAGTAGAACTCCAAACCTTAGTTTAGGTAAATTTTTGAGTAGTCTTGGTAGGTGAGACACCTTGTCCTACCAAGAGATGTCTCTAGTTCAGAGGATATATCTCTTGCAAGATGTCTTCTTAAAGATGTCTTATATAAGACATCTCCTTCTCTAAAAAGAAATAACTAGAATATTTAAACTAAATAAGGAAAAACAAAGCTTGGATTAGTTACTCTACCTCAACAAATCAAGATACAATGGTGATTGGATTGTAACACACAAGATGGATGCCAAAGAATCTAATCATTACAATGGAGGAAGACACTACTAATAAGAAAAAGTAATTGATGTCAAATGGATATGGGAACTCATAATTAAATACCATATTATAGGCTCTAACCAATATAGCAATAATGGTTTTCAATGGGTTATCTCCAAAAAGCATACACATAATAAATGGAAAAGTTAAATAAGAGTTTGCTAAGTCATTGAAAATCCAAAATTCACATAGAAGGCAAGCTTTGTGCAAGTTATCCAAAAGTATGATATTTTTTCAAAATTCCATGTTTTAGTTTACAACATCAGCCACCTTCTATCAACCTATTCTTTAGCAAGAAACACCAAGAAATTAGTAGCATCTAAATCCACAAGCTCAACAAAACAATATTAACAAAATATGCTTTTAGATACCATAATAAGAATATTAAAAGATGAATATTTCAAAATGGAAAGATCATAAATATATAAGAAAAGTTAAATAAAAGCTAATTAAAATATTTTACAATAGAACAGAGCACAATCATTAATGTTTTAAAGGTGGTGAGATCAAATCCTCCATAAGACTTAATTCAACAAAAGGTTAATGAAAGATAAAGATAAAATAGGGGATTAAAATATATTTTATTGTATTCTCCCCCTCCTTCCATCCTTCCTCCCCCAACCCAACCAACCCCCACCCCTCCCTTCTACCCCCTTAACAAATCTTTTTCCTGGAAGATTAGAGAAGAAATCACACCTTTACCTAAATCACACTAAGCTTTGAGCAAGTTGTATACTCTCGGAGTTACTCCTTCTTTTCCTTGCGGAACTTCCATAATAATATACACTTTACCTCTAGAATGATTATTGATGAAATCCTTATCCCTTTTCAACTTAGGGTAAACTGCCTTAATGTGATCATGTTCCAAACAATAAAAACATGTTCTTATCTCACCTTGGCCATTTGGTTAGTAATAAGTTGGAAAATTCTTACATGGTTCCTCTTGCTCAATTCCTTGGACCTTGTTTCTCCTCTTATCGATCTTAGTTGGGTCCTCCCTTTTTTGTATCTTCTTGTCCATTCCATCTTTTTCTTCATCCCTTGTTTGATCCCTCTCCACTCATAGTACTTGAATTCATACCTCCTCATACTCTATGATGAGAAAATTTGATAAACATTGTTTTATCAATGACCTTAGGTCCTTCAAAAATATTTTGATACATGATTCATCATCTTTTAAAACATGAGAAACATACTCAACTGATTTACAAAACTTATTGTCATATTCATGAATTTTCATATCATCTTGTATCAATGTATAAAACCCATCTTCTCTCTTTTTACAATAGGTCTTAATGGCATAGTAATCTTCTATTTACATCTTAAAGTCATCCCATGTTACATTGTTTTCTTTCCATTCTTTAACTTGAAGTAAATTATTCCACCAATTTTTAGCATCATCTTTGAGTTGGTAAATAGCCAGCGTTATCTTTTGGGTTGGTATGCAACTCAAAACATCAAATGCCTTCTTCATCTCCTCCAACCACTTATGGGTCACTATTGAATCATTAGCTCCTTTGAATGTAGGTGGGGGAAAATTTCTAAACTCTTCAACCAACCTTTGGTTGCTAGGCTCTACACTTGTAACTCCACCTTTGCTACTCCCATTGCCTAATAAGTTTACTAGTGTTTGGACAAATTGTTTTTACACATTGTTGGAACTTTCCTCATCACCCTCTCTTCTTCTTAGAGGCATTTGCAAAAACTAACTCCTGTTAGTGATTCAAAAACCATGTTCCATCCCCAACTTGTCATATGCCAAAATTCTATAGTTAGATAATTTGAGTTTAATTATGCAAATATTATAACATGGGCATGTGATGTCATAATACTTATATACAAAAAGTACAACATAAACATTATAAACCTTAACCAAAATGCATTATTACATAATAACACATTAGAGTAATCTAAGCAGCAATTCCATTATCCATAAATCATGACTGAATCTCAAAACATAACATGTTCATAGCCTTAAATAAGAGTTGTTATAATCCAACATTACATTAGCCCAAATACATCATGATCATCAAGGCAATATAACCAAAAGTTGAAAACATAAAGACACTCTTAAGATCCAACTTTATCATCATCTAACATCTAGCTTCTACCACCTGAATCTGCATCCACACATGTAGGAAGGATTAGAAACCTTCTAGTAAAGCTAACCACCTTGGTGCATCTAGAACAAGCAGATGAAAGGAGCACATGCTGCACAAGAAGCCATCTCAAGATTCATGAGATTATATACCAAAATTCATATCCAAGAACCATGATATCTACAAAATGTTAAGAAATAGGCAAACCAAGAATGAACTAGAATCAATAATCTGTAAGAACTATTGATCTATAAGAGGCTTACCTATCTTGAATGGTAGTAATCCTACTCAAGAATTAGTTGACCAACCTCACCTCTCTTGGATGAACTAAACCTAGAAACAAACTCATACAAACTACCCACCCTTTTTTTCTACATCAAGAAAACCAATCACATGACATTCACAAGTGACATGAGCAAACATTATTGGCTAGACAATTCTTCCACAATGTTTTCCTAATGTCATAACCTAAGTGCAATCATAGGTGATGTGCATCAAGCAAGGGTGTCATTTGTACTCCCCATAATGTCTACTCATAGACACTTAGATCTAGCCACCTGGGGTATGATCATAAGTAACATTGATCAAGTTCTAGAGGCCATCCTAGACTCCCCACAATGGTTATCCATTAATCCTATAACAATCCATCATTAAGAACTTAGAAAGAGATATCAAAAATTAATAATACTTTAAAGATTATGATAACATCATGAAACAAATAAGATAATTGATACCCATAAGATGATCATAAAATGGCATTTTTTACCTAATTCCAGGTATTTTTGGAAGTGTTTTGAAGACTTCAAGATGTCTAAGGATCAAAGGGAACCTATTTGAGCATAAAATAGAACTCTAGACCTCAGTTTGGACATATTTTTAAGCAATCCTAATAGGTGAGACGTCTTTCCTACCAAGAGACATCTCTAGGGAGAAGTCTCCAATCTAGAGGAGATTTCCCTTATAAGACATCTTCTTGGATACATCTTATTCAAGACATCTTCTTCTCTGGAAAGACATCTCTTACCAAACATCTTCCTCCCATAAAAATGTCTTTGGCAAGATAAATTCTCTATGAGAAAGACATCTTCTACAATTCCTAGTGTTTCAAGAAATATGTCTTCCTAACCTCCATGACATGTTGTTCAAACCTAAAAAGGGCAAAATGGTCACAAAATATTTTAGAAATATGGATGAGGAAGCTAATAATTGCAAAGTAATAACTAGAATATTGAAATTGAACAAAGCCTAGATTAGTTACTCTAAATCAACAAATCAAGCTACAATGGTAATTGTATTATAACATATGAGATGAATGCCAAAGAATCCAATCGTCACAAGGGAGGAAGACACAACCAATGAGAAAGAGCAATTGATGTCAAAGGGAGATGAGAACTCATAATTAAATATCGGATTACAGGCTCCAACCAATATAGCAACAATTTTTTTTAATGAATTATCTTCAAAAATCATACACATATGATGAGACGCGAATTGCACAAGCCGCGATATCACATACGCGATATCGTGGCCGACGNTGATGAGACGCGAATTGCACAAGCCGCGATATCACATACGCGATATCGCGGCCANAATCTATAAATAAGAGGTGGCACTCCCCTCATTTCATATCCTAGGCTAGAAGTAGCAAAGCTCTGGCAGATTGATCATCCCAGAGATAGAATATTTTCCATGTACCCGCAGTAGGACTTCCCCAAGTGAACGGTTCTTTATTCGAGCAGCTTTGTACCTGAACGCAAGTTGTGTACGGCAATAAAGACGAGCTTTGTGGATAAACCTTGCAGTGCATGGATAGGTTTAATTAATGTTATTTATTACTTTCCTAGTAACGCGGCATGAGTACGACTTGGTTATGAGCGTTGACGAACGTGTACGGCTAGCCAAGGAATCGGCTACTCATCGCGATTAGTTTCTCTCACCCTTTCCTCCTAGAACGTGGGACAAGTACGACTTGATTACGAGCATCTACGGATGTGTACGGCTAGTCAAGGAATCGGCTGCTTGTCACACTTAGGTTAGTTAAGTGCCTCAGTACGACCGCTTCGAGCACGTGCATTACGTGTGGTAATCCCAGTAACGATTAGCGTTTGGTAGCCACAGTTGCACAGTTCAGGGTGTGTACAGCAAGTGGGAACGGATGCTGATGCTAGGACTTAGTGCTGTAGTTAGAGTTAGTTTTAGTTTCTCAACCCTTCACCGTTTAGCATAGGAGATAAACCGTAAAATACCAAAAAAATCATATACCCTGGACTTACTTAACCATACACCGTGACAATAACAAGTAAGTCTGGGAAGACAACGAACGATTAACCCCAAGTGTTCCATGAGGTGTTTAGGCATTTAGTCTGCGGAGTTCAACCGGATACCACGTGCTACGCTCATTTCATATGTTTGAGTGTAGGGGTAACTCGCCACTCATCATTGGTGCGGTTGCCGGGGACTAAGTGTTTTTACACCAATTAGAACATTAGGAAATTTTTCACATCGTTGTGCGCTGTAACGAACCCTTAGGTTAATCAATTAATCAAGAACCTATATAACGGTGAACAACACACCAATAAAATGGCTTCTTCTCAAAAAATTAACTCACCTAAGGATAATACAGAAGACAGTCAGCATCATACGCATAACCTAGACTAGCCATGTCCTAAACAATCTAAGGTGACATATACTCATCCTGATGAGTATGTCCCTGACTTTACTTTTATTCTCTATCAAGATGAACAACTGTAGTGGAGAGATTCGCAAGGTAACATTGTGTTACCCTTGGATCGATCAGTCCCTAACATGCTTTTCTGTGCCTTAGCACAGATTGGCATGCAAGAACTATTTGCGAAATACATTCTGGATAACTTTGACACAAGGGATTATCATCCCACAAATGCCCAA
>MNCI01023058.1:557352-573716 GCA_015680685.1 Gnetum montanum | reverse complement strand
GTAGCCTGATCCTTACGGTTATTATGTGCAGCAGCCAGTTTCTCCAGGTGACTCTACGGGTCACATAAAACCTCCATGTTACTACCAAGTTCAGGAATATTTTAGGACTCCCCCTTCTTCGGGAAATTCCCCATACCCACGATATCCTCCAAATCCATCCGCATCTCTTACACCCGTGACCGCACCACCAACCGCTCCAACAAAGCCCAAAGTAAATCCCACTCAACTATGATAACCTAACACTGTGAGGGCTCCCAAGCCTTCAATATTGACTAGTTCTAACAATCGTTCATCAAAAAGACCCTTCCTTAGGACCAACAATCCAACTAAGCCTTCGCCCTCACAAGCAGTTGGGTATCCTAACACCCCCATACCTAACACGGTTTTGGGAAATCCTCCAGCAGCGAAATCACGTCCAATGCATACAGTTATGTTAACGCATACAGTAACTAACTGGATCAAGGTTGGCCACCTTCCAAAGAAATTATCAGATCCGGGAGTCCCCTTAGTTTACCTCCAAGTCGCTAGAAATGAACCCCATAGGTCTCTTCTTGACTCAGGTTCCGGGGTCAACTTAATCTCACAAAAACTGTATAAAACCTGGAACTTGCCTCCACTCAAGAAGAGCAACGTTCGCCTAGAGCTAGCTGACCAATCCATCACTGTTCCTCTAGGGCAGGTTGAAGACAATGTTACCACTGTCGGTGGATGGTCATATCCAGCCAATTTCCTAGTGATCGAAATAAACAATGACAAAGGGGATTTCCCAATTATCATGGGAAGGGCATGGCTAAATACAATAGACGCATGCCTTAGGATCCGTGATCTTTCCTTGGAAATCTCTAAGATAAACATATGTGGAAAGATCGAGAAGAGGATAGTTCCATGCATCACATACAGTGATTCATCGGGTGATGACATGGAGGATGTGTCTCCATGTAACAGGTGTGCCCAAGAATCTTTGCAACAAAGATGCCTATATGTAGCAACCACACAAGAAGTAGTAGAGACCCTGTGGTTGATAGCTACTCGTAGGAGCAGAAAAATATGCATGGAACGAACTGAGGAAACTCATGCCAACAACCATGGCATAGACACATTGGAACGTGAGCATCGCCAACTTCCACCCCTCAACTTAAGATCATCAATTGGGAGAAGTTGGGCACTTCTTAGAAATTCAAATAGACGCTCACTATTTCAGATCTCTCCCTTACAACTCAGTCATGGGGGAGATGGCCACCTATGCTAACCATATGGGGCCCTCAGTTCTTTTTCAATTTTTGTTTTACACATTTTTGTTTTACAACGTTTTTGTTTTACACGTTTTTGTTTTACAAATTTATTTAATTTTTTCTGTTTTTGTTTTAAAAATTTCTTTAACCTTTTTANATTTGGGCTACAAGCACTAGTTATGAAACCAAAGTGTTCCCTCTAACTAAGGCCCTTCTCACTTCTCGTTCTCTCCTTTGTTTCGTCGGAATGGTGGTGGCTCTTTGAAGATGCATCCTCCTTATCCATGTGGATGGTTTAACCGAATGCATTGATGGGAAGTCACTGAAAGTGGTTGGTTTGATCCAGAGTTGGAATGAGATTTTCCAAGTTGCATTAACCATAAAACACACAAGGGGCTGTACACCACCTTGTCCTTGGGATTCCATTCCATCCTCTTCTTTCCATCCTTCTCTCCATTGTTCACCTCATTGCCAGTTGTATCATTAATGTATATTTTGGTTGATATATTATTTTCTTTTCAATAAATTCTTCAGGTTAAGACTTTAACTCTTGTTCCAAAGGACATTCCCAGAGCCTACGGACTCTTTGGATGTGGGTTTGTTAGGGAATTAATGGCATGAGCTTGCTTTGGGGAGGACCCACTGGCATACCTATTTGGAACATTAGTTAACTTCTTTTCCTTAACATTTTGCAATTAATTTTATTTTTGTTCATTTCCATCCTGACATCCCTTTCATTGATGCCATACTTGTCCCTTTTTACCCATCTTTCTTACTCCTTTTCTTCTCCATTCTAATGCTACCAGAGGTTCGCAATTAGTCATGGGGGTATGGGGCCTGATTTTTCGATTTTTCTCCTAAGCCCCAAATTTTGTCATTTCTCTTCCTAACCCCTACACCTTCAGTAGTCATCAACTACATCTTCCCATGTCCATATCAGCCATACCACAACCTAGCCAATGGACTTAGACCGAAGCAAGGTATTAATTACTTAATGATTCAATTACCCTTGCTAATATATGATTATGTTGTGTGTGCAGATGGCAATCATTCAACAACAAACCGGATCTAGAGGAAACACTTGGAATGGAGCAACGCTGAAGCAGCTATGCAAGGAGCAAAATTGATAATGCGCTTACGAATGGACAATGGAAGGCGCAATCTAGGCGTTGGCAGCAGCAAGACTCTTCTCTCTTCTTCTCTTCTATTCTCTCTCCTCTTTTCTCTCAGCTGCCAAATGTGGCCTGATGTCATTGTAATAAGGTATTCACCCTTGTTGTCATGAACACCAGTCTTGTCAAGTCTTGTAATACTAAACCGTTCACATGTCATTCCATTAGTTCAATTCCCCTCAATAATTCCATACCTACCTGATATTATTGTAAGGAACTTGAGGACGAGTTTTCATTCAGTCATGGGGGTATGATGAGACGCGGATTGCACAAGCCACGATATCACATCGTTCCCTGCGACATCGCGGTCCACCGCCAAATCTATAAATAATAGGCAGCACTCCCCTCATTTCTCATCCTAGGCGTAAAGTAGCGAAGCTCTAGTGGATTGACCACCCCAGAGGTAGAATATTTTCCATGTGCCCGCAGTAGGAGTCCCCCAAGTGAACGGTTCTTTATTCGAGCAGCTTTGTACCTGAACGCAAGTTGTGTACGGCAATAAAGATGAGCTTTGTGGATAAACCTTGCAGTGCATGGATAGGTTTAATTAATGTTATTTACTGCTTTCCTAGTAACGCGGCATGAGTACGACTTGGTTACGAGCGTTGATGAACGTGTACGGCTAGCCAAGGAATCGGCTACTCATCGCGATTAGATTCTCTCACACTTATCTCCTAGAACGTGGGACGAGTACGACTTGATTACGAGCATCTACGGATGTGTACGGCTAGTCAAGGAATCGGCTGCTTGTCACACTTAGGTTAGTTAAGTGCCTCAGTACGACCGCTTCGAGCACGTGCGTTACGTGTGGTAATCCCAGTAACGATTAGCGTTTGGTAGCCACAGTTGCACAGTTCAGGGTGTGTACGGCAAGTGGGAACGGATGCTGACGCTAGGACTTAGTGCTGTAGTTAGAGTTAGTTTTAGTTTCTCAACCCTTCACCATTTAGCATAGGAGATAAACCGTAAAATACCAAAAAAATCATATACCCCGGACTTACTTAACCATACACCGTGACAAATAAAAGTAAGTCTGGGAAGACAACAAACGATTAACCCCAAGTGTTCCATGGGGCATTTAGGCATTTAGTCTGCAGAGTTCGACTAGATCACACGTGTTACGCTCGTTTCGTATGGTTGAGTGTAGGGGTACCTCGCCACTCATCAACATAATAAATGAAAAATTTCAATAAGAGCTTTTTAGGTTGTGAAAAATCCCAAATTCACATAGAAGTCAAGCTTTGTGTAAGTTATCCAAAAGTATGATATTTTTCCAAAATTCCATATTCTAGTTCACAACATGTACCACCTTCCATCACCATGTTTTTTAGCAAGAAACATTAAGAAATTAGTAGCATCTAAATTCATAATCTCAACATAACAATATTAACAAAAGATGCTTTTAGATAACATAACAATAATTTTAAAAGAGGAATATTTCAAAATGGAAATATCATAAAAATATAAGGCAAGTTAAATAAAAGCTAATTAAAATATTTAAGAATAAAATGGAGCACAATCATTAATTTTTTAAAGGTGTTAAGATCAAATCCTCCACAAGACTTAATTAGACAAAGGTTAATGAAATATAAATATAAAACAAGGGATTAAAATATAGGTTGTTACCATTGGTTTACCCTACTTAGTCTTAGGACTAATTTGACTTTGTTTCTATGATTTTCAGGTGATTATGTTAGTTTTGATGAGAAATATTTAGAAGAGATAGCTAACTATTAAATTTCCATGTCTTTTTACATTTTAGTTAATTAGATAATTTTATTTTCAGTTTGATTATATGCTATAATAACTAGCTGAGATTGTGGATTTGGAATGTGTATAGAATTTATACTATTTTTATCTATCTAAATTGCAAAACAACTTAGATTTAAATTTAGTTATGTTGCATGGTTTATTATGTTTTGTTTAGTTTATTCATTATGTAATGTTACCATCCAATGTCCTTTTTGATGCAAATGTACTTTCAGTTTCATATTTATTTATGTTTTGGATCATGAAGTTTTCTTCCTCTCTCATTTATTCATGTACAAGTAATTTCAATATTTGTTTTTATGCATTTGTTTTAGTTAAAGTCTAGCTTTGGCAATACATTTAATCCTAGTTTTGGTAGTGAACATATTAGGTTTCATATGAATTAACCTATTGTCAATATTTATTTACACAATGTTTTATTTTTTGACATTTCTATATTTTGTTTAAGTAAAGCCTTACAAACCTAAGCCTAGTTAGCAAGGTATTATAAGTTGATATAAAAGCTAAAGGTTTGACAAGTATTCTAAAATATGTGGTGTTGGGATGTCACAAGTGTTTGGAAGATCCCAAAGAGGGAAAATCATTAAAAAGATGACATATTTTCCAACAATAACAGCTTTTCTATGTACATTATTCTCTTGTTTTTATATGAAAGTTGTGTAGCATACACATGTTTTGTTCAAAAACTAATTATGTTTGGCCAAGATGCTAAGTCAACCTTTTTGCAAGTTTTTTTAGTAAATGATGTTTTGAGTATTTTGTTTATCTACATTGGATGGTATGAAAGATTTTCTCAAAAAATTTGAATAACCAACAGAAGTTATGGAATTTTCTAATAATTAGATGTGTACCCTCACATAATAATCATTTTCTACAACATATCAATCCTTTGGATGTTGACCTAGATGATATCCCATAAAGACTATTATTTAGTAAGAAGAAGTTAAATTATTCTAGTAACTTTTTAAGTCAATGTTTTTGCATGGTTCAACTTAAGTATTTTACATCTTTTTTCTTAAGTTGGAGAGTTAGCTGTGAGTGTACAAATTGTAAGGATTTGATCTTTATTAATTATCTAGCACATTTATGTTTTGGTTAAAGTACTTTATAGTGGGAATCACCCACAACTATTTAAACTTTGGCTTTCCTTTTAGTGATTTGGATAGTAATCTTCATGAAAGTCGAGGATTGGAAATCTTATGATATCAACCTAACCAAAGATGATATTAAGTCTAACAATTGTACCACTTATTCCTAGGTAATAGGTTGGCTATAATAGAACAAAAACCAACATAATATTGTATACAAAATAGATGTTATATATAGTGCTTAGATAGGATATCTTAAGGTGGATCAACATATTTCTCATTATGTGGTAATTTTATAGATGTTACCTTGAACTAAAATGATGATACAAGATAATTAGTGATAATGTGATTTGTTGGTGATGGAACTTGAAGAGGACAATATGATTCTTAGGATGAACTGATTGGCTATGTTTAATGGATATTTGATTTGAAAGAGAAAGACTCTAACACTTGTTTCCACAACTTGAAGAGACATTATAATCCAAACTAGTAAGAAATAGATTAAGGTTGACTTGATGAAAACTAATAAGTTTCAAAAATTGCTAAATCATATTCATAGTTATTATATGATCTTATTGCATGAAGAGTCTAAGCAAGAGATTAAGAAGATTAGTGGTTCAAGAGTTCTTGAATGTGTTTAAGAAGGATCTTCTTGAAGTGCTTACTCATGCAGAGATTACGGTTGGTATTATACTTAAGCCTGGAATGAAACTAATTTCTAAGATACCTTATAGGATGTATCCACTATTGATGGTAGAGCTTAAGGTATAGATTTAGAAGTTCTTGGATAAAGGCATAATTTGATCAAATGTTTCATGTTGGATGAACCAATGCTCCTTTTAAAGAAGAAGGATGGTAGTTAAAGGTTGTGCATTAATTACAAGTAGTTGAATTAGATGATAGTTAAGAATCAATATCCTTTGCCCAAGATTGATCACAAATTTAGTTAATTGAGAAAATCAAGGTGTTCTCTAAGATCAATTTGATATTTAGTTATCATCAAGTTAGGATTTGAGAGGAGGATGTATCTAAAACAACATTTAGGACAAGATATGGTCATTATGAGTTCTTAGTGATGCCTTTTAGACTCAATAACATATAGTAGTTTTTATGTATTTGTTGAATATTATGTTGTATCCTTATTTAGATCAAATTTTTATTATCATTATTGATGACATTTTAGTTTATTCTAATGATGAACAGAAGCATGAGAAACATTTGAGATCTATATAATACACTTTGAGGGATTAGCATTTATATGCTCTTGTTTCTAAGTGTGCATTTTATAAGATGAAGATATAGCTTCTTGGTTATGTGATATAGGAAGGTGATATAGTGGTGGATCCTTCTAAGATAGTAGTGATTATGAATTTTTATATTCTAACTTCAATGAATGAAGTTAGAGTCTTCTTGGATTTATCATGATATTATAATATATTTGGAGAGGATTTTTCTAAGACTATAGTACCTTTACATAAGTTTCTTAATAAAGCCCATGTTTTCTCTTCATTAGATGCTTGTCAAATGACTTTTGAGGAACTAAAACAAAGATTGATCATAGCACCTATCTTGATCTCCCAATTCCTAGTAAGCCATATGATGCATACATAGATGTTTCTAGAGAACATATAGATGGTATTCTCATGAAAGATGAAAATTTGGTGGCCTATTCTTCTAAACAATTGAAATCTCATAAGATTATATATTTAACTCATGATTTAGAACTTAGTATCATTATCCTTGCTCTTAAGATTTGGAGACATTATCTATATGATGAACATGTTACATTTTGGCTACATCCTAAGAGTTTATAATAAGGGACCATCACTTGGAATGATAATAAGATGATTAGTTCTTAGGTAATAAGACATAGGTTCAACCTAGGGTTTAGCCACTTAAAAAAGATTATGCTTTCTCTATTTTACCAAGTCTCTAATGATTCCAACTGGGTGAGATAAGCCTTTAGCCTCTTGGTTATAATCATTTTTTATAAGAGTTTACTATACATTATGAATCAACCATAGTTGAACATGAGATAGAGGTGATTGGTAGAGGTATTCAATGATTTTGATTTCACAATACAAGATCATACTCACAAATGAAACAAGGTGACATATCTACTAAGTAAGATAACTAGGAAACTCTATAGTTTATTATTATACCTAGTATAACATCCCGTTCCTGGATGTCATGACAAATATCAAATATACATTATATTAGACATCATGCATAAGAAGAAAATATACCAAACATCAAGTATATGTAACATTCGACATTATGCATAATAAAAATAATAGGGAAAATGTAGAAGAAAAGAGGAAAGAATGCTTCATTGATGTGGAATGGTGTATCTAGATCATGGTCTAAGAGTGTTCCTTGGCATTTTCTTCCATTGGCATCTATCCCTTAAAGGAAATATAGCGTTGCCACCATGGTTAGGCCTATCATTGACCAAAAGGGATGGCCAATCCTTATCCTATCCCACTTTGCCTGAGACCCATCACTTGCCTTTACCAACTCTGCAGTTCCATGCTGGCATGACCTCTAAGCCCAGGTATAAATGCCTTAGGTCAAACCCCCAAAGGTCACCTCGAGAGACACATTTGTTATTACAATGCATCCTTTTGGTTCTCAATTATAACATGCCTTTTCAAGTCTTGTTACGATAACGATAACACTTATTATGAAGAGGCACCATCTTCATTATGCAACAACATCATTTGGGAATGGGGACATTACACCTAGTCTTAAGGTTAAGATAACTTCTCAATAGACTTTAGATTCTTCGTGTTAGGAGAAGATTTCATAACTCTCTTTAGTAGATCTAATGTTCTTAGTTGACAGTTCTAGTTTCTTAACATTTAAGCATAAGATGTATGTACTAGCTGCACTCAAGTAGAAGCTGCTTTGAAAGGCTCAATTGAGTAAGTATCAAATGTACCTACATAGTGATATGACATACCACAACATCAATAGATAATATTGATGATCTAGTATGAAGAAGGATGTGGATGAGTATGTGGCTAACTATTTGATATGTTAGTAGATCAAGGAAGAGCATTAGAGGCCTAGTAAATATCTTTATGTATACATCATTTTAGCATGGAAATGGAACACCATTAGCATATAGATTTCATCATTGGTTTGGCTCATACCATGAGTGGAAAGATTCCACTCTTTTGATCAAATCCATCTAGTTTTTAGATATAAAAACAACATCTAATGCAAAAGATATTACTCAGTTATTCTTTTTGGAAATTATTAAATTACATGAACCACTAAAAAATATTTTATTAGATAGATTTTTTAAGTTTACTTTGAGATTTTGGTATTCTTTTCAAAATAGTTTGGATTCTATGCTGAATCTTATGTTAATATATCATTCTCAAATAAATAGTTAGATAGAGAGAATGAATTAGATTGTAGAGAATATGCTTTAAGCCAATGCTTTGAACTATAGACATAATTCAAATAGAGTTCTTTCCATTGTAAAGTTTGCATATGATAACAGTTCTCAGGCTAGTTTGAAAGTAGCATGATATGAAGTGTTATATGATAGACCTTACTATACATCTATGTGCTAGGTATCTATAGAGAACAAATAGAAGACTAAAATAGAAATTACTAATAAGGATATAGAACAGATTAAGATGATCAAAGGAAGACTATAAGTAGTATAGCACAGGTACATAAAATATGTCAATAATAGGATATGACCTTTGAAGCTTAACAGTAGTGATTAAGTTTTCTCTGAGGCTACATCATTAAAAGGGATAATGAGATTTGGTAAAAGAGGATAATTAGCTTGTTGCTACATTGGAGAAAGATTGGAGTAGTTACCTATCATCTTGACCTCTTATAGTAGATATAGTTAATTCAAGATGCATTTTATGTTTCTATGCTAAGAAAAGATGTTTCAAATCCTACTCACAGCATAGATTTGCAAGATGTAAAGGTCTAACCCTATGTTAGTTTTGTAGAATAGTTAGTTAAGATTGTTAACATGATGGTAAGAAGATTAAGAAGTAAGATTATTCCTATAGTAAAATTTATCTAGGAAAGACATGAAGTGCAAGAAACAACATTAGAATTGAAGAAATATCACTATACCATACACCTTAATATTTTCCAACAGGAAGTTTCTTATGATGGAAAGAATGTAACATCCTTGCTCTAAATACCCCTTATCCCTTGGTATATTTATGGTTTGATCCTTTGATATCTTATTTGCTAACCTATGTTTATTTTTATTGACTCCTTTATTATATTGACTAAGCTTTTGTATGTTGGATTATCATTACATTTAGCACATGCACACTAACCCCTTTTATTGGAATTTTGAGTTAGC
Organism: Gnetum montanum; assembly: GCA_015680685.1. Lineage (NCBI taxonomy): Eukaryota > Viridiplantae > Streptophyta > Gnetopsida > Gnetales > Gnetaceae > Gnetum > Gnetum montanum. The sequence continues at coordinate 564,106 of MNCI01023058.1, read as the reverse complement.
AAGTATGCCACACTAGATGGGTCATTGGCACATGGGGCACTAATTTTGATTTTGGTAAGTTTATTTGGGAAATTTATTTTTTGGTAGAATTATATTTTTATATTTTGATTTAATATTTTTCATTATTTTTAGCTTATGATTTAGAGGATCTTATGCTAACCTTTTATTGGTTATACTTGTCACCTTAGACTTTATTATTAGTTTTGTGTTAAATGGAGCTATCAACTTGGGAATAGACATAGTTATTAACTTTTTAATAGGATACATCTAGTAGGCTAATATTAGGTACCAATCCATATTAGAAAAATGGTTGTAAAATATTTTTAGATTTAGAATTTCTTTTTAATTTAATTTTTGTTCATGAGAGCTTCCTTACATTATTTTTGGAATCTCTAATTACTATTTTATTAAAGCTTATCTTTTTATAAATTGTTAATTCTTTTATAAATATCTTTCTTTAAATTCTCGCTTTTGAAAACATCTTATATCTTTTTATAAAATAAGAATTTATGTAGCTTTTGAATTTATGTTTGGAAATTACTAATGTCTTGGTGTTTTCTTGCTGAGAATAGGTTGATAGGATGGTGGAACATGATATGAATTAGTTGTTGGTCTTTTTGGAAAAATATTATCTATTTATAAAACTTTTGTCAGCTTTATTCAATTCTTACTTGAGTAGACTTGTATTTTCTATTATGCACTAGACTCATGTCTAGCTTTTCCTAATTATTATGAAATTTATCTTCTTGATATGCTATTGTGAACTAACGTTTCTATATTGGATTGGTAAACCTAAGGATTATACATCAAGTTAAGGTTTATGTTACATGTTGATGAGCGGCGAGGTACCCTTACGCTCAACCATATGAATACGAGCATTACGCGTGATCCGGTCGAACTCCAAGGACTAAGTGCTTATGCACCTTCACAAAACAAGGATGGATTAGGCGATCATTATCTTCCCAAGCTTACTCATATGGCACAATTTTATGTTTAAGTAAACTTGAGGTATATGATTTTTATGCTTTTTATGTTTATGTCCTGGTGCTAAAAGGGAGAAGTGAAATAATTAAGTAACTAATTTAATTTAACTAATTAGCTAGGTTTTAACTAGTCCTAACACTAGCATCCATTCCCACTCTCCGTACACATCCTGAACTAGTGTAACACTACTGGGATTACCAATTGCTAATCGTTACTGGGTTACCAAGTGTTGCACGTATGCTCGAAGTGGTCGTACTGAGTGTGCTTACTTGTGAAAGTTAACGAATCAATAAAAGAAACATCAATTAACTAACAAAAGCATTAAATAACTATAAATAACATTAAAAGCAGTAAATAAGCTATTCTAAATGCTACATCAGTTATCACAAAGTTTGTCTTTATTTCCAGACATAAGCTGTGCTCAAGTACATAATGCTTAAATAAATATCCATTCACTTTATGACTCCTACAGCAGGCACTCAGAAATAATTCTAACTCTGGAAAGGGAAAACTGCAAGAGTTCAGGTAACAGACTAAGAAACTAATGCCAAAACCAAGTGCACCTACCTCTTATTTATAGGCAATGGGACAGGTTTTGATATCAGATGTTCGATATCGCTTGGTAGGCCCCGATATCGCGGATCCAATATCATGGTTCATCATACCCCCATGACTGAATGAAAACTCATCCTCAAGTTCTTTACAAAATATTGGGAAGGTATGGGATTATTGACCATACGAAAATTTGACAGTGACATAGAATGATAGATCAAAGTGCCTGGTGAATGAATCGACAAACATATTACAGCATTAGTGTTCATACCCATAGTGGTGAACATCGTACATAGATGGCATCCAGACCTTTATTTGAAAGCTTGGGGAGAGAGAGAAAAGAAAATGAGGCATGTTGTTGTCAATGTCAAGACTATGCACACCGTTGTTCATCCATGGCCATATGATGCATGTTGCTTGCATAACTACTTCAACTCCAGTCCATCTTGAGTGCTCCCTCCTATCCTAGTCCATTGTTCATGTGATTGTCATCTACACACATAACATAGTCACGAATTAGCAAGGATAGATAAGATATAATGTGATTGATACCTTACCTTTCTATGAAGCACATTGACTAGGTTATGGGTATGGCAAATGCTGGGTTAGAGGCTTATCACTGGTGACTACCCAGGGTGTAGGGGTGACATAAGTAATGGAATGAAAAATTTTGTGACAGGGCCTCCACAACTAGTAAAGAACCTCTGGTAGCGATAAGATGGAAAATGAAAGAAAAAAGAAGAATAGAGAAATAACAACGATGAAACCAATAAAAAAAGTGCATGTCCTGGAGGGGTTGAAATGGGAAATGGTTGATTGCAGAAAATGTTTAAGGAAAAGAGCTTAATAATTTCACCAAAAAGGAATGCCAATGGGTCCTCCCCAAAGTAGGCTCATGCCCTTTATGCCCTGACATACCCACAAACCAAAGAGTCCGTAGGATCTAGGAATGACATATGGAGACAATGGTTAAGAACTTACCCTTAGGCGTTTACCAAAGAATAATAATGTGGCAACCAAGATACAGACTGATCATAAAATTGACAATGAGGTGGAATATGGAAAGAAATTTGGAAGAGAAGAGTGAATGGAATGGAATCCCAAGATCAAGGTTGTGTAAAGCCCCTTGTGTATTATGTGGTTAAGGTGACTTAATAGAATTCATTCCAAATCTAGATCAAAACTAACCACATTCAGTGACCCCGCATCAACACACTTGACCAACCCAGCCTCCTAAAGTAACAAGAATGCATCCACAGAGCCACCGCCATTCTAATAAGAGAAAGATAAAGAAGCAAGAAGCGAGAAAGGGCCTTAGTTAGAGGGAACCTTAAGGCATGGGTAACATGTCTTTCCAGTGCCATAACTAGTGCTTGTAGCCCATGTTTCTTATTATGTCTAAGGGGTGTGCTTTGAATTCCCACTAGTTTTTTTTTTTTGTGAGAACCACACCATGCAAACACTTATTTGATTTAGTCAACTTCTTGATATTTTGTCAAGAGAAGAATGACGAAAAACTTATGAAAAACATCCAAGTACCCAAGAGAGTAGCTAACACAAATGCGTCGAATCCCCTTGAGGTCACACCCTTTTCAATCCATTTCAATCTTTCCTTGGGTTGAAGAATATCAAGCCACCAATTCATTAATAAGTTTACTTAGGAAAAGGGACAGTACAGTTCCAAACTCAAGGGAGATCATAGAGTTGAATGGATGATGTGGACTCATTACATTTTTTATCGAAAGAAATCATATCTTAGTATCAACATTAAAATTCAAAGGTAAAAACCAAACATTAGCAATCAACATCATTATAGTACAATCCACCATCATGTCCACTTATTAACCAGTAAGAATTAATCAAATAAAGAAATAATAAAAATGTTAACGATGGTGTAAAACAAAAATAAGTAAAGATGAAAAATGTGAAACAAAAATGTGTAAAACAATAATACAAAAGGAACTGAGGGCTTAGAATGGTTAGCATAGGTGGCCATCTCCTCCATGACTAAGTTGGAAGGAGGAGATCCAAAATAATGAGTAAGGTTTTCCACCAATAGAGGTAGTATTAGTAGTAGCTGTTTTAGGCTCATGGAATGGTTTGGTTTGCTAGATGTTGACTAGTAATTTTTTATTCGAGCTTTTAGGTTTATAAATCATCATGGCCCCTGAAGGAAAAGTTTCATGAATAATATAAGGTCCTTTCCACAGCATTTGAAATTTAGTTCATTGTGCACATGTGTGAGGTTCCAATACAGAACCTTATCTCCCAGTTGGTATTTAACTTTTCTAATCCTTAGGTCATGATGTTGTATATTAAAAGCCTTGTGTAATTCGTTACATGACAGGGTGGCTAATCAGTTCTCATCTAGTAATTTAAGGTTCATTAGCCATTCTTTTTGTGCTAAATTGAGGTCAAGGTTAAGATCACATGCTGTGGATAGGGTACAGAGCTCAGCTTGAATAGGAAGCATTGGAAGTTTACCGTACACTAACTCATAGGGAAACTAGCCTATAGGGAGTTTCCATGTAGAGTGGTATGCCCAAAGAGCATCATTTAGTTTGGTGCTCCAATCTCTCCTATATTTGCTAATGGTCTGTGTCAGTATTTTTGTGATCTCCCTCTTAGTGACTTCGGCTTGACCATTCGCTTAAGGATGATATGGTGTAGTCAGTTTGTGCTTAACTCCTAAGCATTGCATCAACTTTTGAAAATTTGCACCTATAAAGTGTGTACCATTTTCAGAAACAAGTGCATGAGGCAAGCCAAACCTGTTTATGATTTGTTGTTGAACAAATCATGTAGTGGTAGATGATGTACAATCCATAACAGCAGTTGCTTCTGCCCACTTTGTAAAATAGTCAACAACAACGACAATGTAGGCTTTTCCATTGCACATTGGTGTAATATGCCCCATAAAATCAATGTCCCATATGTCGAAGGGTTCTAAGGGTTGAATCCATTATTACAAACCCTCCATTCTAGCAGTCATTCCCCTATCACATTGGTAGTGCTCATAAGATTAGACGAAATGATGAGCATCCCAAAACAATGTAGGTCAATAATATCTTGGAAGCAAGCTTCTAATGGCTATTCATCTCCCAGCATAATGACCCCCACAAGGGCCCTCATGAGCATCTTGGAGAACTTGCAATTGATCTACATCAAGAACACACCATCGGACCAAGCCATCAGAACATAATTTATAAAGTTGTTCATTAATTTCCATGAAATTTTTGGCTCAGTGAAGAAGCTGTTGTTTCTTTTTAACGTTTAACCCTTGTGTTGTTTCTTGTGTGAGGAGATAGGTAAGAATGCTACTATACCAATTTGTATCTATGGTTAATTGATTGTTTATTACACCTACAAAGAGGAGTTCATTGAAGAAATGGTCAGAAATTGGATATTCGTCCTCCTTTTTGTCCCATCATAACTGAGATAAATGATCAACAACAACATTCTCAGTGCCTTTATGATCGATCATTGTAAGGTCAAACTCTTGTAAGATCATGAGCCACCATATGATGTGAGGGCTCACTGTTGGTTTATTCATTAGAAACTAAATTGCACTATGATCCATATGTATAAATATCTTATAGCCCAATACATAGTGCCTAATTTTTTCTAGTACAAACACCACAACCATTAATTCTTTTTCTATTGTGGTGTAATTGAGTTGTGCACCAACAATACTTCGACTTGCACAATGAATGTAATAGGGTCATTTCTAATCATCTAACTGTGTAAGTATGGCTCCTAAAGCAAATTTGGATGCATCAGTCATTATGTGGAATGGTCTAGACCAGTTAGGAGCTTGTAGAATAGGTGTTCCTATGGTCTTCTATTTTAAGGTTTAGAAGGCTACCTCACATTCCCTGGTCCATTCAAAAGGTACATCCTTCTTCGTTAGTTCTACCAAAGGTTTTGCAATCCTTGAAAAGTTCTCAATGAAGCATCTATAATAGCTAGTATGTCCAAGGAATGACCAGATATCTTTTATAGTTTCAGATTAACGAGTGATTCCTTGGATAACCTTAATCTTTTCAGGATCTACCTCTATCCCTATTTTTGAAATCTTATGCCCTAACACAATGCCTTCTTGGACCATTAAATGGCTTTTTTGCCAATTGAGCCTTAAGTTAGTTTCTGCACATCGTTTCAATACTTGCTGTAATCGGTCCAATGCTTGTTCGAAGTCCACTCCATAGGTGGAGAAATCATCCATAAAGACCTCCACACCATTTCCTATTTTTTGTTGAAATATGCTTAGAACTAAACATTGAAATGTTGTCGGGGCATTACATAAGCCAAACAAAATTTTCCTATATGAAAATGTTCCCCAAGGACTTGTAAATGTGGTCTTGTCTTGGTCTTCTAGTGCTATTTGAATTTGATTATATCCATTGTAACCATCCAGAAAAATATAGTAGCAATGCCCTGCAATGGTGTCTAAGACTTGGTCAATGAATGGCAATGGGAAGTGGTCTTTGAATGTTACCATGTTTAGTAGCCTAAAGTCTATACACACCCTTCATTTACCTTCCTTTTTAGCCACAATGACTAAGGGACTAACCCATTCACTGTCAGTAATGGGGTAGATGAACCTAGCTTTTAATAGCTGTTCAATTTCTTCTTTAACCACTTGCTTAAGCTTTGGGTTCAGTTACCTCTACGGTTATTGTCGAGGTTTCATGGAAGGATCAATGTAAATTCTATATTGGCATATCCTAGGATCTATTCTGGTTAATTCAAGATATGACCAAGCAAAGGCTTTCGACCATTTGTTTACCATTTTCAACAGTCTTTCTTTTTGTTGAGGAGTGAATTTAGTGGTAATGATTATCAATTTTCCATTCTTGAGAAATGTATACTCCATACCGTGGCCAACGATTTTAACACAACGGGCTCTTGCTTGAACTTGTCAAGGATTTCCAACTTTCCCCAGTTGATATTTTCAATGTCAAAAATTGGAAGTTGGCAATGGACTTGCTCTAATGTATCTATGTTATCGATGTATGCACAAGTCAAGCTCTCAGTTCATTCCATGCATATAGTTGAGTTGCTCTCTTTGTTAGCTATCACCCACTGGGTGCCTTCCTATCTTGTGGCTACTGGATATAGGCATCTTTGTATGTTAGTTATTTATGCACACTGGTTGCATGAAGGCAATGTTAAACATTGTACAAACTAGGCCTTCTGCATGCAATTGCACCTTGCC
>MNCI01023058.1:524526-555547 GCA_015680685.1 Gnetum montanum | reverse complement strand
AGAAGGATAGTATGTTTGTGGAACATCACCCCTAGGAGAAGGAGTTCTATAATACTCATGGGCTTGGTAGTGAGGTTGGGGAGTGATGTGACCAGTAGAGTCACGTGGAGAGATCGGCTACTGCACGTAGTATCCATATGGGTCAGGTTGACGATAAGGGTACTATTGACGTGGTAGTGGCATTCCCCATGATTGTGGGTGCTACCATTGTTGGTACTACTCATTTGGTTGTGGTGGAGTTCCACTTGGATAATATGTTAAGGGANTAGCCTCACTACCAAGCCCATGAGTATTATAGAACTCCTTCTCCTAGGGGTGATGTTCCACAAACATACTATCCTTTTCATCCGGTTGCATCTCTTCCACCCTTAACTCCATTACCACCTACTCCAGCCATGCAGGGTGAGCTTCCTACCCAGCCACAACTATTGGTTCAGATAACCATGTAAAGAAGAGACCTTTCTTTAGGACTAACAGTCCAACCAAGTTATTGCAGTCACAAGCATCTAACTCTCTAAAGGCCTCACCATCATTCCAAACTTCGGAACTCCCTTCAAACCAAAGGCCACATGCAACGCACATGATCATGTTGATGCATGCCATTACCGATTGGATTTAAGGCTTCCCATCTTCCTAGGAAATTCTCTAATCCTGGGAGTTCTCTTATATATTTACAAATCCTTGGGAATGAACCTTACAAAGCTCTTTTAGATTCAGGTTCTGGTGTCAACCTAATCTCTCAAGAAATGTACAAAGCCTGGAACCTACCTCCACTAAAAAAGAGTAACATTCGTTTAGAGTTGATCGACCATTCCATTACTGTCCCATTAGGACTTGTGGAGGACATTGTAACCACTATTTTTGGATGGTCGTATCCAGCCGACTTCCTAGTGATTCAAGTCAAAAACTGTAAGGGGGACTTCCCAATCATAATGGGAAGAGCATGGCTAAACACAATTGATGCACGCCTAGGAATATGTGATCTTTCACTAGAGATATCAAAGGAAATTACATTTGGAAAGATCAAGAAGAAGAAATTTCTGTGCATCGCATACAATGACACAGGGTCTAATTGCGTGCAGAAGTCCTAGTTCGTATAACGTTTAACATTGCCTACATGCAACCAATGTGCACAAGTAACTAACATACAAAGATGCCTATATGTAGCAGCCATAAGATAGGAAGGCACCCAGTGGCTAATAGCTAACCAAGAGAGTAATTCAACTATATGCATGGAACCAACTGAGGGTTTGACTTGCGTCGATAGCATAGACACATTAGAGCAAATTCATCACCAACTTCCAAGTCTTAACATTGAAAATATCAACTAGGGGAAGTTGGAAATCCCTAACAAATTTAAGCAAGAGCCCCTTGAGTTAAAATCGTTGCCCACTAGTATGGAGTATACATTTCTCAAAAATGGAAAACCGGTAATTATTAATGCTAAGCTTACTCCTCAACAAAAAGAGAGACTTCTAAAAATGGTAAATAAATGGTCAAAAGGCTTTGCTTGGTCATATCCCGAATTAACTAGAATAGACCCTAGGATATGCCAACATAGGATTTACACTAATCCCTCCATGAAGCCTCGATGACAACCATAAAGGCGATTGAACCCAAAGCTAAAGCAAGTGGTTAAAGAAGAAATTGAACAACTTCTAGAAGATGGGTTCATCTACCCCATTATTGATAGCGAATAGGTTAGTCCATTAGTTATTGTGCCTAAAAAGGGAGGTAAATGGAGGGTTTGTATAGACTTTAGGCTACTGAACATGGCAACATTCAAACACCACTTTCCATTGTCATTCGTCAACCAAGTCTTAGACACCATTGTAGGGCATCGCTACTATAGTTTTTCTGGATGGGTACAATGGATACAACCAAATCCAAATAGCACCATAAGACCAAGTCAAGACCACATTCACAATTCCTTGGGGGACATTTGCATACAAATAGATGTCGTTTGGGTTGTGCAATGCTCCTGCAACGTTTCAACATTTGGTTCTAAGTATCTTTTAGTAGCAAATAGGAATGGTGTAGAGGTCTTCATGGATGATTTCTCCACCTACAAAGTGGATTTTGAATAAGCACTAGATCGACTAGAGTAGGTACTGAAACAATATGTTAAAACCAACTTAAGGCTCAACTGGTAAAAAATCCATTTAATGGTCTAAGAAGGTGTAGTATTAGGGCATAAGATTTCACAAATAGGGATAGAGGTAGACCCCAAAAATATCAAAGTCATCCAAGGAATCACACGCCAACCTAAAACTGTAAAAAACATCTGATCATTCCTTGGACACACTAGCTATTATAGAAGATTCATTGAGAACTTTTCAAAGGTTGCAAAACCATTGGTTGAACTAAAAAAAAGGACGTACCCTTTGACTAGACTAAGGAATGTGAACTAGCTTTCCAAACCTTGAAGCAGAAGCTTGTAGAAACACCCATTCTACAAGCTCCTGATTGGCCCAAGCCATTCCATATAATGACTGACGCCTCCAACTTTGCCTTAGGAGCCGTACTCATGTAATTAGATAACCAGAAACAACCCTATTACATCCACTGTGCAAGTTGAAGTATTGTTGGTGCATAACTTAACTACACCACAACAGAAAAGGAGTTAATGATTGTGGTGTTTGCACTAGATAAGTTTAGGCACTATGTATTGGGCTATAAGGTATTTGTACACATAGACCATAGTGCAATTCAATTCCCACTAAATAAACCAATGGTGAGCCCTCACGTCATACGATGGCTCATAATCTTACACGAGGTCAATCTTACGATGATAGACCGTAAAGGCACCGAGAACATTGTTGCTGATCATTTATCTCGATTAAGATGGGACAACAAAGAGGATGAATATCCACTTTCTGCTCACTTTCCTGATGAATTCCTCTTTGCAGGTGTAGTAAATAATCAATTAACCATAGAAATAAATTGGTATAGTAGCATTCTTACCTATCTCCTTACACAAGAAACACCACAAGAGTTAGGCATTAAAAAGAAACAGTAGTTTCTACACCGAGCCAAGTATTTCATGGAAATCAACGGGCATCTTTATAAGGTATGCTCCGATGGCTTAGTTCAATGGTGTGTTCTCGATGTAGATCAATTACAAGTTCTCCAAGACACTCATGAGGGTCCTTGTGGGGTTCATTACGCAGGAAGACAAACAACCATTAAAATCCTGCTTGAGGATACTATTGGCCTACATTGTTCCGGGATGCTCATCATCTTGTCCAATCTTGTGAGCATTGCCAACATGATGGGGGAATGACTGCTAGAATGGAGGGTCCACAATAATGGATTCAACCTTTAGAACCCTTTGATATATAGGGAATTTATTTTATGGGGCCTATTACACCAATGTCCAATGGAAAAGCCTACATTCTTGTTGTTGTTGACTATTTTACAAAATGGGCAGAAGCAATCGCTATTATGGACTGTACATCATCTACTGCTGCACGATTTGTTCAACAAAAAATCATAAATAGGTTTGGTGCCTCGTGCACTTATTTCGAATAATGGTACACATTTTACAAGTGCAACTTTTTGAAAGTTAATGCAATGCTTAGGAGTGGAACACAAGCTGATTACACCATATCACCCTCAAGCGAATGGTCAAGCTAAAGTCACCAATAGGGAGATTATGAAAATATTAACACGAACCGTTAGCAAGTATAGGCGAGATTGGAGCACCAAACTGAACGATGCTCTTTGGGCATACCGCTCCACATGGAAACTCCCTAGAGGCTACTCTCCCTATGAGTTAGTGTACAGTAAACTTCCAATGCTTCCTATTCAAGCAGAGCTCCATATACTATCCATGGCATGTAACCTCAACCTTAACCTCAATCTAGCACAAAAAGAACAATTAATGAACCTTAACCTACTAAATGAGAACTGATTAGTCACCCTATCATCTAATGAATGCACAAGGCCTTTAATAAACAACGTCATGACCTGAAAATTAGAAAAGTTAAATACCAACTGGGAGATAAGGTTCTTTATTGGAACCCCACACACATGCCACAACACACTAAATTTCAAATGCTATGGAAAGGACCTTATATTGTTCATGCAACTTTTCCTTCAGGGGCCATGATGATATACAAACTTGACAACCTAGATAAGAAATTTTTGGTCAACATCCAACAAACCAAACCTTTCCATGAGCCTAGAATAGCCAGTACCAATACTACCTCTATTGGTGGACAACCCTGCTCATTATTTCGGATCTCCTCCTTCCAACTTAGTTGTGGGGGAGATGGCCACTAATGCTAACCATTTTAAGCCCTCAGCTCTTTTTGTATTTTTTTTTTACAAATTTTTGTTTTACACATCTTTGTAATTTTACTTTTTTTTTACACCATCGTTCACATTTTTACTATTTCTTTGTTTGATTTACTTTCATTCATCATACAATATGTGCTCATGATGGTGGATTGTACTATAATGATGTTGATTACTAATGTTTGGTTTTTACCTTTGACTTTCAATGTTGATACTAAGATATGGTTCTTTTGATAAAATAGGCAATGAGTCCATGTTGTCCATTTATCCATTCAACTCTGTGGTCTCCCTTGGCTTTGGAACTGTACTATCCATTTTTCTAAATGAACTTATTAATGAATTGGTGGCTAGGTATTCTTAAAACCAAGGAAGGACTCAATGGTTGTAAAGGATGTGACTTCAAGAAGATTTGACGCACTTGTACTAGCTATTCTCTTGGGTACTTGGATGCTTTTCATGGGTTTTCCGCCATTCCACTGATGACCAAACATCAAGAAGTTGAATGAATCAAATAAGTCTTTGCATGGTGTGGTTCTCATGATAAAAAATTTAAAAAAAAACTAGTGAGAATTCAAAGCACACTCGTTAGACATAATAATGAAATATGGGCTACAAACACTGGTTATGGCACTAGAAAGACATGTTACCCATGCCTAAAGGTTCCCTCTAACTAAGGCCCTTTCTCACTTCCTGCATCTCTATCTTTCTCTCCTTGGAATGGTGGTGACTCTATGAATGCATTCTTGTTGCTTCAAGAGGACGGGTTGGTCAAATGTGTTGATGCAAGGTCACTAAATGTGGTTTGTTTGAATCCAAATTTGGAATGAATTCTATTCAGTCACCATAACCATATAATACACAAGGTACTTTACACAACCTTGCTCTTGGGATTCCATTCCATTTTCTCCTATTCTTCCATATTTCTTCCCATATTCCACCTCATTGCTAATTTTATGATCAGTCTATATCTTGGTTGAGGCACTATTCGTCTTTGGTAACTTCTTGTGGGTAAAGTTCTTAACCATTTTTCCATACATCATTCCTAGAGCCTACAGACTCTTTGGTTTGCGTGTCTGTCAGGGCATAAAAGGCATGAGCCTGCTTTGGGGAGGATCCACTAACACTCCTTTATGGTACAATTATTAAGTTCTTTTCCTTAAACATTCTTTGCAATCAACCATTTCTCATTCCATCCCTATCCATGACATCCATTTTATTGGCTTCACCATTGTTATTTCTCTTATCTTTCTTGTTTCTTCAGTTTTTCCATCTTATTGCTACCAAAGGTTTGCTCTTAATCATGGGGGCCCTATCACAAATTTTTCCATTCTATTACCTATCTCACCCCTACAGCTTGGGTAGTTATCAGTTAAAAACCTCTAACCCGGTATCTGCCATACCCACAACCTAGCCAAGGTAGTTCATATCAGGGCAAGGTATCAACTACATTGTATCTTATCTATCCTTGCTAATTCATGATTGTGTTGTGTGTGCAGATGGCAACCATACGAACAATGGACTAGGATAGGAGGGAGCACTCAAGATGAACTAGAGAGAGAGTAGTTATGCAAGGAACACACTTCATCACGTGGCTATGGATAAACAATGGAGTGCACATTTCTGACATCGGCAGCAATGCACCTCATTCTCTTTTCTCTCTCTCTTTCTCTTCAAGCTGTCGGATGAGGGTCTAGATGCCATCTATGTATAGTGTTTACCATAATGGTTATGAACACCAATGCTATAATATGTTTGTCAATCTGTTCATCGGGCACTTTGAGTCTATCACCCATGTCACTGTTAATCCTCATTTAGTCAATAATCCCATACCTTCCAAGTATTTTGTAAGGAAATTGAGGATGAGTTTTCATTTAGTCATGGGGGTATGATGAATTGCAATATTGAGGCTACAATATCGCATCTGTGATATCGAGTCCATGATATCAAAGCTCAACAAGCGATATTGGGCATCCGATGTTGGGACCTGCCTCATTACCTATAAATAAGAGGCGGGCGCGCTTGGTTTGCATATTTAGTCTTAGTCCCTTACCTGAACTCTTGTAGTTTTCCTTCCTCAGAGTTAGAATCATTTCTGAGTGCCTGCAGTAGAAGTCATAAAGTGAACGGATCTTTATTCGAGCATTGTGTACCTGAGCACACCTTGTGGCCAGAAATAAAGACGAATTTTGTGATAAACCTTGCAGCATTCAGAATAGCTTATTTAATGTTATTTACAGTTATTTAATGCTTTCCTTAGTTAATTAATGTTCTCTCTCTCACCTTTTTAGCTCTCCCAAGTAAGTACACTCAGTACGACCACTTTGAGTATGCGTGGAACACTTGGTAACCCAGTAACGATTAGCGTTTGGTAATCCCATGAGTGTTGCACTAGTTTAGGATGTGTACAACAAGTGGGAATGGATTCTGGTGTTAGGACTAGTTAGAGCATAGTCAATTAGTTAAATTAAATTAGTTACTTAATTATTTCACTTCTCCCTTTGTAGCACCAAGACATAAAACATCTAAAAGTATATAAAAATCATATACCTCAAGTTTACTTAACCATACAATCACGCTATACAAGTAAGCTTGGGAAAACAATGATTGACTAACCCGTCCGGGTTCTATGAAGGCGCATAAGCACTTAGTCCTTGGAATTTGACCAGGTATGCGTATGGTTGAGTGTAGGGATACCTCGCTACTCATCATAAAGTTTTGACATACCAAAAGGTCAATGATATTAACATACATTAACAATATATAATATTACAAAATATGACATTATACTTAAGGAACAAGCATAATAATAGATGACAAAGTAAAGGTTTCAAGTTCTATATATCAAGGCGTTACACTAACTAGAAAAGCATCTTTAATAAAATCACAGTAATACATCAAGAAAAAATGAAAGTCAAAGATTTGTAAATTGAAGAAATAACCCACTACATGGAAATTGCTAAACTCAAGTATGTTAATTTTGTCATCTTAATAACTAGCTACCCTTAGAATGAAGTGGAGAAGTAAGTAGCAAAAATATTCGCAATGTTGCATCATGACAACAAATTTCAAGGTGAAAAAAAGAAAAAGTTGCAAGCAACAAATGCAGAGCTAGAAATATTTTGAACCCATTACACTAGGCAACATGATATTATAGATGATCTAGCAAGATGTATGACATATTACTAGGAGCTTAAGGAGAAAGTTAGAACATTAGATGTTGAACAAAAGTTTTTTGCTACTTGGTTTGTTCAAGTGAACCAAATGTTGCCAAATCTACCATGTTCATGGTAGATCCTAATAATAACAAACTTGGCCAATTTAGCTTGCACCATCAATTATTCTTATTTATGCTTGGAGAAGTATTGGGTCATCTTAAACCATTTCCACATGCGTGGAAAAGCTAGTAATCAACAACAAGAGCCACCATGAAAAGATGAACCACCACTACCAGGAATAACATGAAGACCTACTACTAAAATAAGTTTTTAAAGACCTATTATTGAAATAATTTTTGAAGACCTATCAGTTTTGTAATCTTTTTTATATATATCTAGTACATTGTCATTTTTGTAAATTACACAAATAGATCATGTAATGTAACACTCAAGTCAAGTTAAGTTAGTTAGTCAAGTCACCTGCATAATTTTGTAATAAGCTTTATTCCATTTTTGTTCAACTCAAGGATGAGCATTTAGTTAATTGTGGGTGCATGATGAATAATTAGTGAGTCTAGGGCAATATCATATCTATGATATTGTATACTTTCATATGATATCGTAGTTGCGATGTATCTAGGATAAGTAAAGTCTATAAATACCATTCACCTATCACATTAAATGTACCATTCAATCACCATAGTAGAAAAACTCTATTAGTTTGATTTCACAGCCTTAGCAATTGATGGGACGCGATATCGCATAGGACGCGATATCACGTACGTGATATCGCAGTCCGTCATAATGTCTATAAATAAGAAGCGGCTCTCCCTTGTTCATAATTNAGAACGTGGAACAAGTATGACTTGATTACAAGCATTTAAGTGTGACTACTTGGTAGCCCAGTGGCGTACCTAGGATCTGCGCTTGGTAATCCCAGTGGTAGTCATGCACGAGGTCCAAGATGTGTACGGTTGATCAAGGAATCGGTTGCTTGTCGCACTTAGGCTAGATTAGACTTTCTTACCCTTTTCCTCCTAGCTTAGCTTAGTTAATATTATTTCCCATTGCCTTTAGGAGTAGCGTTAGAATTAGGAACACATCATACACCTCACTCTGGACTAAACCATACATGAAAAATATAAATACTAGTCCATGTGGGAAGACAATGAACTGCGACCTAAGGTTAACGATCTAGGTGCCACAACTAGTCCGTCTGCGGAGTTCGACCGGATCGTGCGTGCTACGCTCGTTTCGTATGGTTGAGTGTAGAGGTACCTCGCCACTCATCAGCAATAGTCAACGAGTGCCCATACTATGGGTTGAAATGATTTTTTGAAGTATTTATTTGAGTGCTTTATACTTAGTTCCCTTGCATAAATGACAATAAAGATTAAGATTATTTTATTCCATTATAGTACTTGTGACTTAGCATAGAATTTACTTTTCTTGTAATTTATTTTCCATGCATTTAGATTAATGTTTATATTCTCTTACACTTAGTTAATGATTTACTTTCCATTACATAAGTAAACATGCTAGAATGAGCACAACCATTTCAATCATAACATTTGTTCACTTGGTAACCCAGTAACATTAACATTTGGTACACCCAATAATATTATGTTTGGTAATCCCAGTGGTGAATATATGCATTCAAGATATGTATAGGAAGTGGGCCTAGACACTCATCATTCTAGGATAGACTAGACTTTATTTTCTTGTCTTTTAGATTAATGAGTAATTTTCTATATTTTAGAATATTAATAATATCTTAATATAGCCAAACAACATTAGTGATCCTATGTCTCAGTTACACTTAGCCATATGAATTAAGGCCAACACAAGTATAATTAAAAAGATAATGATTAACAATCTAGAAACTTTGCTAATGTAATATATGAATTATGATCAGGTTATACATCAACACTTGTGATTTGTATAGTTGGGCATAGGGACTACATCACTACACATTACCATTCATGAAACATATTTAGGTACATTTTACTTGAATAAAGACATTGTACAACTATTTCAAAGCACACTATGGGCACTCATTAACTATTACTAAAATCATAGAAACAAATTGACAAGGTTTGGTTACAATTATGAATGAAAAGTACATTTAATATGGTACATGGACAGCATTTATAGTTGATACCAACCTTAAATACATCATGCCTATGGCATTTCATGATGACATCTGACATCGCAAATGCAATATTGTAGTTGCAATGTCATAACTAACAGTTTGATTATTTATCAGTTATGTTCCTCAATAATCTTTTTAATGTATCATGTTGGCTATATGTCTTGGGATGTAATTAAATTTTAACACAAAGTAATTAATGATATTTTAAATTCTATTGGATATAAGGAACATAACTCAAGTAGTTATCTTAGTACTTTGTATGTAATAGACTATAATTTTGAGTTATGTTTAAGGCGTTATTATATTTGCTTTAATTGTACCAAAGTATTGTATTGGTTGTAGAATTTAGAGTCCTGGATGCATATATAGTCATAATTTTAATTCAAAAACTCCTAAAGTTACTATTTTGAAGAATTAAGAAATGGTAAACTTCTTAGGGTTTCAAAATTTCTATATTTTATAGCGTCTATATAAAGATCTTTAATATTTATCTTTGAATCCTTGTAATTATGTCTTGTTAAAAAGATTTAAATTGACCCTTTTAGAAAAATACATCATTCATCATTATCATCGACCTAGTTTTGTCCCAACAAAAGCTAGTTTTATGGTTAGCTGCCAACTTGATGCTAACCCTCCTCCTTTCATATCCAAGCTTGGGACTAACATTAGTGGAGTTCTATGGAGTTCTGAAAAGATATCATTGAGTTTGTATATTCTTTTAGGGCTTATGTCATTATATGAATCCTTAGAACTTGCATTTGTATGGATGTTGAGTTTAAAGATTCACTAATTTGGATAAAGATATCTAAATTAATTATGCCTTTGGAGGTGAAATTTGGAGAAAAATCAAAAGTTAATAGAAACGTGTGAATCTTCTAATTCACAAAAGAACCTATTGATATTTTCATGCAAAATCAAATAAAATTTTTAAATATAAAAAGTCTATTTTGCACATTCAACATTGACAAATCTGTCTAACCAAATGGTCTATTAACCTCAATGTCAAATGATATTGCTTCTTCTACTATTTTAGATTGAATAAGGAATTTTGATGTTAAACTGTCATTACACTTCTTAACTTCCAAAAGTCTTTGAATGATTATTTGATAATACTCCTTTTGAATATTTCTTTATTATTAATTTTTTTGTAAAAAGAAATATTAAGGGCACATCAAAAAGTAGTAGCGATTCATTTGTTATGTGCATTACCTTCCCTACGGTATATGTGAGAAATGGGTTTGTCCTCTTCATACCGAGGTGGCGTGTATTTGTATCCGAACGGATTGCAAGGCAGCCGTAGATAATAAACCTAGAATGTGACACCTTGACCTAAAGCACCGTAGAGGCCTATTCAGGTTGGAAAAGTTGCCTATGCAAATTATAATTATTAGCAATACAAAATAAAAGAGGAAAATAAAATTTATAGAGATAAATAAGAAAGCAACTATCAACTTTTTTTTACATCTTTAAGCTATAGAGATACAAAGACATTTACAAAGATTACAAGTCACTTACTTTGCAACAAATCTTAGGCAAGAGAACATGCACCATCATGCATTTAAAATAATGGAAATAATACACAATTAACTTTTACATGTCTTAACTCTTTTTCTTTACATCAAGTTTTTGGATATCTTAACTTTAAAAAAATCTAAAACTAAAATGACCATAAAAATAAAAAAGTGAAGCATTAAAAATTTGTCTTCACATCTATAACAATCTCCTCTTTGAAGACAAAGATGGATGAAAAACTAACCTTGAACAACTTAAATCATAGGTGAGCACATAACCATTCAAGGAACATCTCTGCATAAAACATCGTAATAGACAAAGCCTCCTCAAGGCAAGCCATAGCTTTACCAAATACTGTCCAAAAAGTGTATCCCAAAAAAACATAACACATGTTAACACAAAACTTGAACAAAACAAAAACAAAAGAGATGTGAGCTTACACTTTGACATAACAAGATATGTCTTTTCAACAACAACATAATTAGAGATGACAATATCATAATGTCTTAACATTACTAGAGGCAACATTAGCTTGTCTCAAAACAAGGGAATCCCTTTTCACATGTCCAATAACATAATGGTCCTTTTTTGCTTTTCCATCTTTTTTATTCATCAATGAGAATGAAAACAAGACATCTTCATTGTCTTGTACACAGCTCCCACTAAAACAAAAACAATATGCAAATAATGCACCTTGTAATACTTTTTGTTCTTTGGCAATAACTAATATTGCATACTTTGACTTTGCTTTAACACCACTTGTTACTAAAAACAATCTGCAAATAATCCACCTTGTAATACTTTTTGTTCTTTGGCAATAACTAATATTGCATAATTTGACTCTGCTTTAACACCACTTGTTACTAAATTATGCATTGTGCAAAAATATTATAATTAAATATTAGCATCACAGGATAAAAATAATAGAACTAAGAAATAAAACTTGCCAAATAGAGTAAGAGAGAAACAAGAGAGATAAAACAAAGCAACTTATTAACTTTTTTTTGACATCTTCAAACTAAATGTTTATAAAGATTAACTTGCAAGATCTAAAATGAATTTCAATAAATAAATACAAACACAATCCATATTTAACTTAAACATGTTTTTTTAATACAACAAATTATCTTCACACTTCTAACACAAATTTCGAAAAGGTCTATGCAAAATAAAACCACCTCCTCGTCTGCCGCGGTTCCAGTGACAAATTGATTGATTATTTGAACGGAAAGCAGGATGGCCTATCTAATCATGTGATGTTAGCCTCCACACCCTGACCATAATTCTTGTTTAAGCTTGGCATCCGCATCTTGTAAGCAACGAGAGGGATACAAGATTCTCCATAGATAATGCAAGTATTATATTCTATTTCTATATGTGTTGCCCAAGATTCTCAAAAGTAAGAAGCATGTATAAATGATCCATGGACAGCAGCGAAAAAGCGGGGTGCGAAGTGCAGACACATGTATGTTGACATAACATGAGAAGTCATGACAAGCTTGGCCTTGGATACCCTTCAAAGCCAAATGATACACGGACGCGAAATTGTCTCCGGTGTGCTTTGTCGGACATGACATGTTTGTATCTTCCGGGACCTGGAAGAATACTTATTTAAATAAAATAAAAATTAGAGGTGTTGAAACCTAAAACAAGTAAAACGCAAGTATACCTTGATATTTATAGAAGTTCATAACTCCGTGTTACGTAATGGAACTTTTAACCTAAGATTACTATGTTAAGACCTGTACTATTAGGCTAACACTTTACGGTTTAAATAAATAAAATAAAAACTGAATGTAATTTGATCCAAGCACATAAAAGAATACCAATATGCATTTCCAAGGTTCAAGATTCAAGCCTAAAATGCTTGTTCTTGAGGTTATAAGATTTGGGTCAAAACCTGACGACATCCACTAAGTTAATGTTTCACTTACAGCACAAAACCTTATTTAGCCAAGCCTTCTATAATACATACTACCATGCCATACATAGCATCCATCCATCCATGTGCGCGAGTTAAGATACGGTGAAGACACATACGCAGCACGGGAACGTAGCCACATCAGCATGACGGACACACGCATACATACGTAAGTAAAACTAACATAACCTAACAACAAAAACGAAAGCGAAGCAGCGCAGGGGGAAACAGACAAAGTCACCCGTCCTGGTCGTCAGCGCTAATCATGTGACCGTGACCGTGCGTCAGGTTGGGCTGGGCTGGGCTGGGTCGGGTCAGGTCAGGGAAGCGATGAGTGTAGGGCCCACACATAAGACAACCAGCACGTTGCCATTAATTAACAAAAAATCGGGGTCAGCAACGTCAGATCGTGCCTCCACGTGTTCGTGGGGTCCACAAAGAGCATGCGTAATACGAAACAAGGAAACCAATCGGAGCCCAACAGCAAAAGGCAAGGCAAGGCAAGTAAGTGAGCACAGGAAGACGAAGAGGAAAAGGGGCCCATCCCAGCCCCAGGCCTAGCCTCTTCTGACTCAGGCAACCGGCTGCCGCCGGTAGACCCTACGCCGCGACAAAACCGTCGCTGTCGCCACGTCCTCTGATCCGTCCGTGCTGGCTGCCACGTCGGACAGGCAGAGCAAACCCTAGACAGAGAGAGAGAGAGGGGCATTCATCAGGATCAGATCTGGGTGCCGTTGTTGTCAGGGGGTGGAAGTTGAAAATTAATTCATCTGCCAAAATATTTTTTCCCAATCGCTGCATTCTGCAGGTGTACTTAAGCTAAATCCAGACGTTTTTCACGGGAAAATCAATAAATCGTCATTTACGGGAAATCCCAGCTGTTGTGTATAACTGCAGCTGCAGAAACTCGGACCGAGATGTAGCCATGGTTGTGGTGGTGGTTGTATTTCATGGGTTTTGTATGTTTTGGAGTAAAGTGGACGAAGAACAAGGCTCAGCTTCAGCTTCAGCTTGCGCTTGCTCCTGCTCAGTTGTAACAGAGACACACAGCAAAGACAGTGGCAACGGCAGCGGCATCGGCAGCGGCCATGGTTGCTGACGTTTGTGCAGTCAGCAGCGGCCGTTGATTTGTTCTGATCTCGTCATCATCTCATCTTCTTTTGCTTCATCTTCTTCTTCTTCTTCTTTTGTATTCAGTTGTGATTGTGGGTGACGATTACCTTTATGACCCTTGTTTTCATGAGCAGACCGACGACACTTGTTGCAGCAGCAACAAGCTGAGCAATCCGAGTATCAGAGACAGACTATGGATATGGAATCTGCAGTGGCCAGTAGCCGTAGGAGGACGAGTATTCGTGGCCGTTTGTTTAGGCTAATTTGAATTTCCTTGTATCTGATTTACTTGCCCTTGCCCATGCCCATGAGCTTTTTGTTGCATTTTCTTGCTTCTCTCGGATTACTGTTGCTGCTGCTGCTTCCATGGCTGCTGCTGAGTTTGAGATCGTTTACATGGCTCTCTGATTCTTCTTCTGCCGTCGCTGCTGATTCTAATTTTGATTTTTCTGCTGTGGATTTGGGTTTTGGGGGCCGGCCATGGATGCGTACGAAGCTACCAGGGTCGTGTTCAGCAGGATCCAGAGCGTGGAGCCTGAGAACGCGTCCAAGATTGTGGGGTATCTACTACTGCAGGATCATGGGGAGCGGGAAATGATTAGGCTCGCCTTCAGTCCGGATTCGCTCATCAAATCCATCATTAGCAAGGCCAAGAGAGATCTGGCTCTTGGTCTGCCATTGCCGCCTGCTGCTGCTTCATTATCCTTGCCTTCTCCTGTTTCTGTTTCTTCGGTTACATCATCGTCTTCTTCTTCTTCTTCATCCTCCTCCTCCTCCTCCTCTTCTTCCTCTTCGGTTGTGGGTCGAAGCCATTTTACAGCGTTATCATCCTCTCTCTCGCCGCACGCTGCCCCGTGGGGCTCTCAAAAACTGTCGTCGTCGTCGCCAAATGCAGGTGTTTCTGCTTCCGGATTGGGGTTGACTGTGGATCAAGCCAGCAGCGGCGCCCTTGGTCTGAGCCTGAGCTTGAGCGGCTATGATACAGACCAACAACACGGACAGGACGGTAAAAGTTTTGTTTTTCCTGCTGCTGCTGCTGTTGCTCCTCCTCATCATCAGCATCAGCATCAGCATCCTGAAATGGAGCAGCTGGCCTATGGAATTCACCAGCAGCAGCATCAGCTGAATCCTTATGCCAATGTATACGGGGCTTTGCCCAAGAGGCCTGCATTAGCTGCAGCTCTAGATGCAGATCCCAGCATGGCCTGGAAGCCATGTATGTATTTTGCCAGAGGATTTTGCAAGAATGGTAGTAGCTGCAGATTTCTGCATCTCAGTTGCAGGCCAGAGGAGGCAGGAAGCAGCAGCAACGGGAGCATGGACAATGTTGTTTGTTGGAGTAGTAATGCTAGTAATAATCCCAATAATAAGAATAATAATGTTGCTGCTGCTAACGGGCCATTGTCTGAGAAGATTGAGGAGCTTCTTAGAGCAAGAAGGCATTTGCTGCCTCAGGCAAATTGCATGGGCACTGCTTTTCGGACCCTACTTTCATCCAACAACAACAACAGGTTCGACTGCACCATGGAAATTACCCTTCGCGCACACAAATTATGCATTATATTAGCTATATAGCGTCATGGTTATACATGTATATATATGCGATTGCAATAGCATTTATCCTGGCCAGCTGCATTTGTGTATGTGTGCAGGAATCTGGTTGGTCCGTACGCAATGGATGATCCGCTGAGGCTTGCTGCTGTTGCTGCTACGAGGTTTAAGACCGAGAGAGATTCTTCGTCGGTTTCTGCAGACACCAGTTCAGGATCTCGTCAAATTTACCTGACTTTTCCTGCAGAGAGTACTTTCAAAGAGGAAGATGTATCCAATTACTTCAGGTATATGTGCTATCTCCTTGTGAACAGCTGACTGCCATTTTTCGGGACTAAATTGCACCCACAAATTCCCCACCATCGCCAGATGGTGTCTGCAGTTCATGTAACCGTTTATCCGTTTGAATATTGCAGTATTTTTGGACCGGTTCAAGATGTGAGGATTCCATACCAGCAGAAGAGGATGTTTGGATTCGTGACGTTTGTGCATCAGGAGACTGTGAAAATAATTTTGGCCAAAGGCAATCCTCACTTCGTTTGTGACTCCCGGGTCTTGGTGAAACCCTACAAGGAGAAGACCTCCAAGTCCATGGAGAGGTTGTATTATATAACAAAAAATGTTTCCATTATATCTCAGTTTCTTACATTCACCCTGAGCTTGGATTAATCAAAGAGAAATTCTTGTGGCTGTGTTCAGAAAACAACACTACTCAGAGTGCAGACCAAACATGTACCTCTCAGCTGGCTACAATCTGGACGCAAAGGATTTGCTGACACCTCAATTGGGTATGTAACAGAATTCAAGTGTGTATGGCTGTATGAATTGTTTGTTGCAAAATATCCCAGAAAATTCATTGTCAGTATTACCTGATTTTTAAAGTTCATTATCACTTGTAAGAATTAGTCTGATTTTTCAGGTGGAAGATTATTCATGTAGTAATGTATTACTTGCAGGACCTCAGAGACTCCTTGAGAGCAGTAATCTGCTAGCAACAACAAGGAGGCAGTTTGCGAAAGAACAAGTTCATCTGGACCAGGCCATAGAGCTTCAGTCGAAGAGGCTTGCAGAACTTCAGGTAACGAGCTGCGGCAGCGGCAGCGGCAACAAGGTAGCATCCAGACCATTCGTGCAGGCTTATAATCCGCATTATGGCTTCTTATCTGCTTCCTCATTGCACGAATCATCCACTACCGAGGAAGAGACCATTTTATCCGAAGGTAAGATAGATAGATCGAGGATCATAATCGCTCATGCATTCATGGCGAACTGCTGCTTTCAAAACCATACAGCAGATCTCCCTCCTCTCTGACACTGCAATAATGTCTTTTGTTACAATTCAGATATCAACAGTTCTGCATTGGCAGAGCAGTTTGGATACCTTCTTCAGGTTTTAGACACCGAAACAGGCCACGAAGAACAGCAGCAGCAGCACCGTTTGAAAAAGCCAGGGAACCCACATCATGAAGGGTATCTAAAAGATCTTTAATTTTGTTTGCTTGCTCACAGCCACGTTTAGGGCTAACTCGGCATCATGAAGATCATCATCATCATTCTTCAATTTTTCTTGAGGCTATTATTGAACGTGGGTTTGGAGATTCCCTGAGGCAAATGCAGCTGTGAAGATGTAGAGCAAACAAATTAAAGCAATAGCTGAATCCACAGTTGCTTTTTGTGTTGATTTTGTTAAGAAACAGGCAAACAAGGAAAATTCTGGATAGCAGAAGAGTTAAATACAACAAATACAGAATCTGGTACTATTCTTGTTATAGTTTACCACTTTACATATACAAAATTTTAGACACATAGTGTAAATTGTTGAGGCAGTACACGGTACACATACAGAGCTGCTTCCATAATGACATGATGAAGTTAAGGAAAACAGTTTGATCTGATGTGATGCTGTAAAGCATGGCAGCGAATTCAGCCGACTGCCCACCTGATTGGACAGTCCATTCGTAGTACAGTCCTTGAGACACAAAAACAAGAGCTGACATCACACATGTTTCTATTATAAGCGCAAGCAGCAGAAGCCAGAAGTTGCAGATTCTGCGCAAACAAAAGCCACTGCTCTTTCTCCTCTTTATACACATTACATTGTACAGCAAACACACATGCGATTGCCAATAATGGAGGGTCTAAGCTAAGAGACACGTAACTTATGTATTTGATGTGGATTCACTGCATAAGATTATAGCGTAGAGAGAGAGTGAAAGAAAGAGAAACTGTTTCTCATCAACCGTTCAATCCAGACAATTTTTAATAAAAGATATTCTTTTGTGACAGATCCATCATAAAGCCTCCAAATCCAGGAAAGTTGTTCATTTCCTTGTCATGGTATTGCAGCTCCACATGGGCGCAACCATCAATAATTTGCACTAAATTAATGAATGCGAGCAAAAGTTGCGCTGTTACTCCTTTCTTCCTACTCCCACATCGATCCATCATTCTGTGTTATTGTGGGTCATACCCACACTGTGGATTGATGGCCTCCTCCACTACAAGACGCAGGAAAAGGCCACAACAACTCAATCGAGCACATCAAAATTGGCCAGGCTGGATGGCCGCTTGCCTTGTCCGCCAGGCAGGCTTCAATTTCTGTTTTTTTCCAAGCATCCGTTGTAAGCAAGTAGCAACCTTAGATTAAGCTAATATATGCAAGCAACACATAAGTCTAGGAACCCACCCAACCACCAATCCAGCATGAGCATGATGGTGATATAGATTCTATCTTAGTGATAGCAGTCAAACAGGCCAGTGGCAAAGTATTTTAATGGTAGCTGCGGAACCCACAAGAAAAAAACAAAAAAGAAATTAAATAAAGGTAAAGGTGTTTGTCAGTCATTGTCTCTGGTAAAGTTAAAAAGAAGGCTAGTTTCCAAAACAGTGAGGGCCAGGCCCAGGCCTGAGGTTGAATCTGCGCTTCTCCTCTTTCTCTCTCTCCCTCCTCTTTCTGAGGCTTATGTTGCAACAGCGGACAAGATGGGCCATGTATAGAATATGATTCTGTCGCATCAGATCATGTGCTGCTGCTTCAAAAGAACTGAGAAAGAAAGAAAGAAAAAAAAAGCAACTTTAGGGCCTGAAAAAATAATCAATCCCAAGGTTTTTAAAGACAATTAGACATCCCTCTCAGTCCGCTGCTAATGAGACGAAAACTTAGACGCTAGTAGTAGTCTAAAATCCATTTCACATTGGTGTGTTGGAATGAAATCAACTTCGGGATTTTCTGGGTCGCAGCGCTGGCCTCCATTGTTCAATTTTATGGCATCAATGTATGAACATGTGCCCTATCCTGACCCCCTGACCCCCTTCCTTTCCTTTCCCTGCCCTGGGCAACCAACACAACACAGAAAAAGAGAAGCGATGCATACCGCAAAGTGCAAACCCTTGACGGATGTTGTGTTTCTTGTGATTAAGTTATAAACAGTATTCATTTCATTTGAAGGTTTAGTTGACTTTTTCAGACTCTGCTGCAATCACGGCAATGCCTACCGAGTAGCTGTCAGAACAGGTAATCCAGACATATCAATCCTAATAAAAACTCTTCCTCATCTGGGTTTCTGTACTGTTTTTCAGCTCTCAAAAGTTGCGACTTTCAAGCGTGTCCCCGTTGAACTCATGCCTAAAACAACATCCTCCTGTTTGTAGTTTTTGTGGGTAGCCGATCACTGCCAGATTTACCCAACCTTAAATTTTACCTTAGTAAATGTCATGGTTTCTTGAAAATCTGAATCAATATTTGTCTTTTTGTTGGGCGAGCAGGTGCCGTTCCATGTGTGCGATAGTGAATGAATAATAAATGCTTGACGGACGTAGCACAAACAGCCAAATTGGTATGCATTGTGCGCAGATCTTTCCCTGTAACGTACGCACGTATTCGTAATCCATGGACCATGACCTTCCCATGGAATGCCTGCTTGCATCTGCATGGCGTTGAATTGTTGTTCAGACAAGGAAATTCAATCCAATACAGCCAAGAAGCAACAATTTAATGGCGGTAATGGCAACCATGTTTCATCTTTAAAGTGGGCTTAATAAATGGTAAGTTTAGGATGCAGATCATCGTCTTCTCGGAGCTTCATAGGAACCAATAAAATTCCTACGGTAGCGCTTTGCCCGCCCCTCAACCCACTCGACTCCAGTAATGATCCTAGCCTTATCTGAATCGCATGAGTTTGATATATGATTTTTATTTTGATACTATTAACAATAAGTAAAAAATTTTAAAAAACAGCAAAAAATTGAAAAAAAATATTCAAAGTACATCTTAGGGTTAGTAAAGTGGAGAGAACACCAAAACTAACATGGAAAGGAAAATCTTTTCAATTACAATAACATCTTCTTAAGTTTACAATTTTATTGTTGATATTTTTCAAAAATCAAAGAGAGAAAAACTAATTATTAGTTGAGAGGATGACCCCTGTCCTAACAACATATACATCACTTTCAATCATTTGTGCTTGAACTTAAAATAGCAAAAGGACTTGAGTAGCTAGAAAGCTATCACAACATATTAGTATCTAAAAAAATACAAGAAATTGGTAGCACATAATCTATATTAACCTTGCATGGATAACCTTTAGCTATAACTTGCTTCTCAATATTAGTATTGATCTTTGAGTTAACATTAATTTTGTTAGATGAGAACAAATTTATCTAATGAGCTATTTGTCTAGACAGATCAATACTTCTTATAACACAAATAAAAACATTCACAAAAGCTTTTGCCTTCTCTAATTTCTTTGTTGTCATTTGATCATTTTTATCATTGATATTAACTTGATTTTTCTTGTCCTCAACATAAGTCTGTTTTTCTATCATCAACTTCAACATGTTTTGGCATCTTTTTTTTCTTGAGGAAAAAAGAATGAACATTAAACAAATATCCTTCACGATGACAAAAAATTACAAGGAGTAGGAAGATTATAGTATGTAATTAGTTGAATGTAAGTCTTTCCACTTGTAAAACTAATTCTTTTTTACGATTAAGAATATTGATTGCAACACAAAAAAACATCTACAAAAATCAAATGGTGTGGAAATAGATTCCATATACTTGATGGGATTGAGAAGACTAATAATTTCCTACTTAGATTTCTAAAAAATCAATGGAAGATTAAATAACTTGACAAAACATGGAACTTTAAAATATTGGATATCAAAATTTAGAGTCCACTTACAAGCGATCAACATTGCATGCTTATGTATAAAAAGCCCTATTTCTAGGGCATATTGCACCATTCAAGCATTGTTTATCTCAACAAGCAAAAGGAGAAAAAAAAATAATACATGACTTGAATATCATGTTTTTATATCACATCATATAATTGTGAAGTGAAACTTCAATTACAATGTAGGTAATCCAAAATTTAAATGAACACATATTGTAATGTAAGATCAACTACCAATGACTAGTATACATCATTAGGTATCTTCATTACATCAGTATCACTAGAAGAAGGCATCTTAAATTTTTGCCCAATAGCTTGTAAATCTACATTCTAAAAATTAACAAAAATTTCCATATTAATAGAAGATGCAAAAAATTTTGGCATTGGTTGAAGAAGTTGAAAGTAATTCACTGAAATCCATTGGAGAAAAAATCAAAAAAAGTGAAATTAGATTTATTAGAGAGACATAAGTAAGCTTTTAACACCAAATTCTTAAATAACCTTTTTATACTTATAAACCATGTATATTTAACTTTCCTTCTTTATTATTTTCTTCAATCTTAATAAGCAACCTTTTTAACATATGCATTTTTTAGTCTTCTTAGCATATGGGTGTCAAATCCTAACATATAAATATATTAAAAATAAAAATTCAAAGTACAAAGGTAGAGAAGAAACTCCAAAATAACAAAAGCAAAGGCGTAGCAATTTTGGTGATGCTTATTCAGGTTTTCATCCTCACAACCAAACCTAAAAAAACCTTCCCTCTGGGGGTAGGAAATAGATCAGACCTTGCCCTCGTTCAAAAGTGCCCAAATAGGTTTTTAGTTTGTACTAAAGGTTTCTTGTTAATACAAAAAACTAAAGAGAGAAATATTTAGGAATTCAATTGAAGCATTAATTGTATAATGATGTTACCTTGAACTGACAATGGAAGCAAATTAGTTGGTGTGTCTTTTTGAAAAACCACATTACATCAAAACTTCTAGATGGAATAATGAATAACAAGGTGAAAGCAATGCCAGCTCTTAAGCAGAAATCCTTGAATTTGAGGAGTGTTACTAAATAAAACTTCATCTAATCTTGGTTAAAAACCATGTAAGTACTTGTTACCCTAAGTTCAAGTGCTATGAGCAAGGGGATAAGTAAAAAAATAAAAATAAAAATAGATGATTGTATCTTCCATGTTGTAGATAGAATATCTTGGGTCATGGACACCTAAATGGAAGTTCTAAATACCAAAAGGCAAACCTTGATAAATCAAATACCACAAAAAATTTCTAATTTTTGAAGGATTAGTAGCATTCTATATCTTCTAAATTTGCTACTTCCATAACTATACATTATGATCAACCTTCCAAAGATAATTGAATCTTGGCCAAATATCAGTATTAAAACTAGTAAGAGCATACACAAACTTAGACCAATATGGAAAAACATTATGGCTATTAATCCAAGGAAAATTAAGAAAATCATTATGAGAAACTTATGTAGTTAAACTTCTATCCAAACTATCCTAAAGTTCAAGTAAATGTAGACTTTTTAGAAACATTAATTCCATAGAGACTATGATAGTTAGACTAAGTAATCCAACACTTGTGCATAGGGAGGAAATGCCAAGCTTACATCATGTACTAAAAAGGTGTAGACACTTAATTATTAATAGGAAGGCACCAAGGAGAAATCTTATCAAGCATAGTGGCATAAACAATAATATTATTAAAGTTTAAAAAATTGCTAATAAAACTCCATGCCTTCCAAATATATTTTATGATAACAAAACCTAATATAGTAATACATTTTGGAAAAAGGATCTAATTAAATAATTGAGTATCTTTCTAATAGTCACTACCTCTATGCTTACCATCTGAATGTGCTATGAAAAAGAAACTTCCAAGGCTTTCCACTAGATATGCATTTAACCACCACTTGGCACATATATTAATACCCTGGTTATAATAATTCATCAATCCTAATCTACCATCCTCTTTGTAAGAAGTGCAAATATCCTAACCAACATGATAGAATCCTTTTCTAGAATGGCTACTACTCCAAAGAAAATTTTACACAAGTTGATCAATGTAATGATATGCAAAAATACTAGGAGCTCAACATAATGAAAAATACATGAGTAGCTTGAATGATATGCTTACAAAGAATAAATTTACCTACCATTGAAAGCTTATTCTCCTTTCACTTATTAAGTTTTTGTTCAATTTTCTTCACGGTAATATCCCATAATGTTTTTAAAGATTGAACAAAGAAAAAGGAATGCTTAAGAATTTAAAAAAATCTAACTTCTCTAACAAATGTCAAGATTTAGACAAAGCCCATTCTTAAAATCAATTATTATAGAAAATAAAACATTTGAACCAATTAATTTGAGAACTTTAAAGTCTATAATATTGATCAACATGATAAAAAAAGACAATCTGCAATAGCTTTGTTACTTTTTTATCATAAAAAAGGAGTTATTTGCAAAATGTATATTTAATAAAATAGGAACATTATTTTCAATACAAATGGCTTGTAGAAAATTATGTTAATCATTCTTCTATATAGCATGCCATAAAAATATATGCAACAAGGATGAAGAGATAAGGAGTAGGAGGGCAACCTTACCTAACTAAGTGTTCAAGCTTAAAATTATTAGTAATGCCAACATTTGTGGCCACAAAATGCATATTTGTGAAGACAAGAAATAATAAATACCATTCAATTCTATCATATGATTTAACATAATCAAGCTTTGAAAAAGCAATGTCTTGATTGGAATCCTCAACCCACTGCATACCCTTCCAAGCTATAACAACATTATCCAAAATATATCTACATTTCAAAAATCCAATTTGCACTGGAATAATTAATTGAGGAAAATTTGATTTTAATCTTTTGGCAAGACATTTAGTCAAAATTTTATAAATAGAATTTAGAAGAGTAATAGGATATTAATTACCAATGTGGAAAAGATTACCTTTCTTAGGAATAAGTTCAATGACTTCTCTATTTAGCTCTTGACCAAGAGAACTTTGTTCAATGAATTCTATAAAAACACAATAAAGGTTCCTACTAATAACATCCCAATGATTTTAAAAAATTAATGGGAATTCTATTAAAATTGAAGCTTTATCATTAGCTAAGCTAAACACTACATCTTTAATTTTAGTAAGAGAGATATCTTGGCCAAGAATATGGTTGTAACTACTATGAATAGTAGTAGGTAAATGATCATAATTAGAGAGAAAATTCTCATGATTAAAATTATCTAAAATAAATATATTTTTGAAATATCTTTCAAGAAAACCATTGATAATAAGAGAATCAAAAGTAATTTGATCATCAACTTCCATGAAGTTAATAATATCTTTATCTTTTAAGAATTTAAAAAATTTATTGCATGGTTCTTCCTCTACTTTCAACCAATTGAGATGACTCTTAGAGAACTCTTAGCTTTATGCATGTGACATCTCGTTCTTAGATGTCAATGATTACAATCATTCATCACGTAGAATTGCTATGTAATGTTGAAATAATTCGAATCATGTGTTGAAACATAAAAGTAATGGCAAGAGAATGGAATAGAAAATAAAATAAATAGTAAAATTTATTAATGAAATTTATTTGAGTACACTATTAATGGCCCCAAGTTATCTCTAGTGATACTTAGGATCCTTAGAGGCAATCCAACATTGCCACCATGGTTAGGCCATAAGATTAGAAGGGTGATTAGTTCCTTCTAATACTACTTCACCTAGCTTTCGTTACTCACCAATTTGGCTTTGTAACTTCATGTTTTGCACAACCTCTAACTCCTAGCTTTAAATATCATAGGTCAAATTGATCCTTGAGGGGTATCATGAATAGTTATAATTCCTCATAATGAGGCACCCCTTCTTTTAAAGGTTAGTTACATTGTTAATGATGGAATTCTATCCTTAACAAGGAATGGGATGTTACAATCTACTCTTCTTGATAATCTAACTTATCCTCAAGCACATCTTCAATGTCCAACTGTTCCACAATTACATCCTTGTTACACTCTTCATTTTCAACTCGATTATTATCATCATTATCATTCACATGTAAGAAATTATATATTAATATCTTAATAGACTTTGTGAATGAAAAAATTAATTAAATATTTATTATCATGGGATAAAAAAATATGAGAATATGAGTTGAGGATGAACTTCATATTCTTCCAATTTTTTTGGTTATAGTTTGACCTTTGGAAGAGTACTTTAATAATGGTTTGATTATGGATCTTATTCATTCTCTGATTCTTAATTGCAAATGCTTCAACCTCAAAGCTCATGTTAGATCTTAGGGGTAGAGTGTTTCAATCCAATACATATAGTGCATTATTTTTATGAAACTTCTTAAGTAGGCTCACATGGAAGACTAGGTGGATCTTTAAATTCACTAGGAGATTTAGCTTGTATGCTACTTTGCCAATTTGTTCTAAGACTTCAAAAGGACTAAAATATTAAAGGGATCACTTGGTATATTTTCCTAGCTTCAAAGAACTTCTAAGGATTTTAACTCTCAACAATACCTAGTCTTCGATTTGAAACTCCTTCTTAAGGTGATGTTGATCCACATACTCCTTATACTTATGCTAGGCTACTTACAAATTTTGTTTCACCCTTGAGACAACATTTTTCATGATTTTTATTTCTTCTTCCTTCCATTCTGCTTTTAGGGTAGGATCAACCTAGGTTAATGGTATTCGATAATTTCATCTATACATGACCTCAAATCAAGTTATATATATGGATTCTTGGTAATTATTATTATAGAAAAATTTAGCCAAATGTAAATAGCTTTTCCACATCTTAGGCCCACTCCCAACATAACTTCATAAAATATCTTCTAATATCCAATTAACACATTATGTTTGGCCATTAGTTTCAAGGTAGTACACCATGTTAAACTTCAATTAGATTCCAAGTTACTTGAAAGAGTTTCACCAAAATTCAAAAATAAATGTAAGATCTCTATCTACTATGATTGACTTAGGATATTCATGTAGTAGGAATACATATGAATTTTTGAGCTACTTCTTCTACTATATTTATAGATGTTAAGGATATAAAGTGAGCCATCTTTGATAAATGATTGATTATAACCAAGATTAAGTCATTCCCCTTCTTAGGCATTAGTAATCCTACAATGAAGTCCATACTATTGTCTTTCCATCTCCATGTTGGGACTTCCAAAATTTGTAATAATCCACTTAGTTTGTTTTGCTTAGGTTTTACTCTTTGACAAGTTAAACAATTTCTAATGTCAGTGGACACATCATTTTTAATCCAAGACCAAAAATAAAACTCACATATCATCACATAGGTTTTGATATATCTAGGGTATTTGACATATGGTACTTCATTCAACACTTAGTGTGGATTCACAAACTTCCAAAGCTTAGTAATTTTGGACTCTTACTATTGTTGATCATCACATTTATCATCTACCTATGTAGCATAGTTTGAGCTTCATTTGACATTATTTTAGGATTAATTTCAATGTCCTCACAAAATCATGAGTTATCTATGACTCATGTTTTATAGAGAGTTATATTATTATCTCACCATGAGTCATGATATTATAAAGAAGAAAAGACCTTTATTTTAGTAAAACATATCTTTATCATAGGTTGAGGTATTATGACATAAGTTAACCACAAAATGTGATCTTGAAAAAACTCTAGAGGAGACTAGAAAAATAATTTTGAAATATTTTGTATCAGCCACAACCTAATCATTACCTATGATCAGGCCATCATGTCCATCCCATAACTCATGGTCAGCATTCCATAAGTGTTTCATGACCCATGCTACTTATCCTTAGCTCCAAGACACATCATGACTTGACCATGGCTTGGATTCCTAAACCATGACCTATGGTTTTTGATACCATGAATGAGTTATCACTTATGATCCTACTCATGGTTAATTTTAAAGGTAAAATTTGGGATGTGGCTAGTAGTTCTAAAGAGCCAAAATGACCATATTCCATTGCCATTTCTTACATAAAATAAATGTAAAACAAACATGACATCAAAGGTTTAAATAATAAACATAATATATAGGAAGGGATATCTAAAATAGGAGTGCTACATCACCACCCCCACCCCCTGCCACCACCCCCACCCTTTCCCTTAAGAATGCACCTTTTGGAAGATCTCAGGATGAGTGGTAATTAGATCCTTCTCCAATTTTCAATTTGTTTCTTGAGCATCAAGTCTTTTCCAATAATTTTAACTATAGAAATCATTTTACTTCTCAAATGTCTTTCCATCTTGTTCACAATTTTCATAGGTTGTTCTACATAACTAACATCTAGTTGAACTTACATTTCTTGTCATTCTATCGCATGACTATGATCTAAAATATACTTTATTGTCATAGAAATGTGAAATAGATTATGAATAAACTACAATTGCTATAAAAGATTAATCTAATATGCAACTTCTCTAATCATTTTCAAAACTTAAAAGGAACCAATATACCATGTTATTGGTTTCCCTTTCATGCCCAACCTCATAATTCCTTTTAAAGGTAAGAATTTAATAAAAACTTAATCTCTAATGTTGAACTCCAAATGTTTTCTTCTATTTCTAGCATACTTTGTGAATCTATCTTGTGTTGCCAAAAGTCTATTCCTAACAATCGTAATATGCTTTATTGCTTCTTTAATGATATATGTCTTAGCCATATATGTATGTCCTCTATAGTATCCCAACAAAGAGATCTACAGAAAGGTTTATCATAAAATACTTCATATGGTGATGCTTTCAAACTAACTTAATAATGACATTGTAGGAAAACTTTATCAATGGAAAAACTCTATTCTAACTATCCTTATAGTTCAAGGAATAAGATATAAGCATATATTCCAAAATCTAGTTGGTTCTCTTTGTCTAACCATCTAAGTATGGATGATAAGTTGACCTAAGATTCAACTTAGTATTTAAACATTTCTAGAAAGATTGATAAAATATGGATATGAACTTTGAGTCTTTGTCAAACATAAGCTTAGTTCAAAAAACATGGAGTGTAATAGTCTCTAATAAGAAAAACTATGCAATATCTTTGACATTAGTTATTACATTCATGGCTAAGAAATTAGAAAATTTGATGATAAGATCTATGACCATAAGAAGGGAATCATTTTCACTCTTAGTAGAAGGCAATCCTGGAATGAAATCCATGCTAATGATTTTTCATTTGGAATTTGGAATTGCATGTTGGTAGAGATATCCATTAGATCTTTGATGCTTTATCTTAACTTGATGCACACCAAACACTTATCCTCAAAATCACCCACATATCTCTTCATATTATGGTCATCATATCATTCCATGGATGAATATGTTACTTACAAAAATAAGCCTTCTCGAGCAACTTTTGTCTAACTGTCTCTAATACATAAATTTTGTTCTTAAGCCTCATCAAGCATAAACTATCCATTGTAAATTATTGATCTTCTATTAACAACCTAACAAGCTTTTCCTAATTTCAAGGACCTAAAAGTTGTTGAGATGTTATCTCCTCGCTTAGGCTAGATAAGATAGGAAAACTATAGAATTTCCCAGCTATCCTACTTAGTGCGTCTACCACTATGTTGCCTTTTTCTAGATGATACTAAACCATGAAGTCAAAATTTTCTAATAACTCAATCCACCTATATCTCATGTTTAACTATGACTAGTCCATCACATATTGTACGTTCTTATGATGTATTCAAAGTATGATGCGTTCATCATATAAGTACTATCTTCGAATTTAAGAGTAAATACATGACACCAAGTTTTAGATCTTGCATTAGGTAATTGAACTTATGAGGTTTCAACTATTTAGAACCAAAAGCCACTACTTTGTCTTCTTGCATGAGACTCCTACAAATTCTTCTCTAGAAACATCTATCTAGACATCATAAGATTCTCGAATACTTGGTGAGATTAAAATACATTTTATTATCACATCCAAAAATTTAACCATAGATAATCTATAAAATTGCTTACAGAACATTATGAATAAAACCTAATCTCTTCATGAATCCTTAAAGAACCTAAACACTTATAAAACCATATAAGCATATAAACACTTAGAAACTTAATTACTTAAAAATCACATGAAAATCCACATTAGCACATTTATGCCCGCTTAGGACTAATTACATCATGAATTAGAGTTTAACAGAAAATCCATATCTATGGCCAAAATAAAAATCCATTGAATGATCAAATAATAACATGAAATACATCAAGAGATAATGTTTCATCCAACATTGATTCATCTTTGAGCTCCACCTTAACCACCTCTAAAGCTTTCAGCTAAATTTGTATGGAACATATGCAAGAAGGATTAGAATACCTTCATAGTAAAGAAAATCTAGTTAAAAGCTTCCTAGAACATGATTGAAGAAGGGGTTCTAAGCTATAATACACATCATTAGTACCACTAAAATATTTATCGACATAAACATTAACTTAAAATTAATTATAAAATGCATAAATTAGCCATAGATGTTTTGTTTACTCATAATAGTGGTATTTCCATAAGGTTTCGACCATCAAACATTAGACTAACCTCAAGGATGATACTAACTTAATCTAGTCCTCATGTAAGATAAGATCAACTATTGGGTTAGAAACCGTGATGCATGTCCAAACCAACTATTGGGTTATGTTATAACTAGTATCAATCCTATAGCTACCTTAATGTTCTAGCTCAACACATCACACTAAACAAGGCATGATACTAACTAAACATCAATCCCCAAGCCAACATGGTCAATTTGCAATCCTACAAATGCTTGCCCATTGATAGAAATTTACATATTAGAAGCTTTTTAAAATTACACCCATTTTTGTTTTCTTAAATGATTATTCAAGTATTCTAGCATGTTAAAAGTATCCAACCCATACATATCTAAAATGTCTACTAGTTGTCAGCATCTGAATGCACACCATTTCTGTTTGATGCCAAGAGGAGGTGATACAACAAAAAGATGAAGTTGAAACATAAAGTAGAAATTCATGAAAATGAAAAATTATATATTACACATTAGAATTTAGGGTTAGATTGACATCATATGTTTTATGATTAGATTATCAATGAAAACCATTACAAAGGAAAAGTAGGTACAAAAAGATAAGCTTCTTATCAAAATTAATGGAATCAAGAATATTTCTCTACCTTGAAAGATTAGTCATCAAAGCTTTGCCAAGCAAGAATAGTTTTAGATCTAGAAATTACCAATAGATTTACCTAGCATAGCCATGAGCAAGAAAATGAAAGAGAGAGCAATGTACCATTAATATTAAGAAAGCCATTGTTGGCATGTATTTATAGCCACAAGAGGTATGGTTTGGGAAATTTTAAAATTAAATAATTAATAATTTATTTTCTAAAAATTTGGTAATATGTATTCACAAAAAGGGTACAATGGTTAATCAATGAGTTAAAGTCACCAAGAGAGTACTAGAATGTGTCACATGTCTAAGAATGGATTTCAAGATAAAATCAAAGAATCACTAGAATAAACCCTCAATATTCATTAACATGTCTCATAATAATATTCTTACTTTATTTCATAATCATAGAATAAAATAGAATATGAAGATATAAATTTAATCATAAATAAAGTGCTTGTAATGGGCTAGCACCATGCTTCCAGCTTATTCAACTTAGGCGCAACAAGAATTAGTAATGATAATTACCTAGCAAACTCAAATAGAAATTAAAAATAATATAATATATATTAAAATACCAAGAAAAAAATAACGAATTTTTTTTTTCCATTTAGTTAATATATCCATATCGAGGTGATAGAGGTTGGCTAATATTATAATATTGGAAGTTAAGTCAATTACGTAGGTTTTAATATGTAATGGAGTTGTTGGGAGTAACTTCTCTAGGATTCATAGACTAGGTTTAGGAATTTGGAAATTAGGCAATGTGGTGATTTGAATATTTCATTTTTAAGAATGGGCTCTTTTTTCCATTTAATGCTAGGTGCTACATATAGAAGAGAGTAATGCATATTTATTTACTTGTAAAACATTGAAGCAAATGTCTTATATATCTTACATTTTCCATTAACTTTAAGTTTTGCATGGAAATAAAAAATTACCCCT
>MNCI01023058.1:480360-515364 GCA_015680685.1 Gnetum montanum | reverse complement strand
TCTGAGAGGTAAAATCTTTTCTTAAATGCGGACCAGGCCTGATACTCGAGATTGGGCAGTTGAAGAAATGCCCCTCCGAGCTTATCTTGAGGGAATTCTACCATATTAAAATCTCCTCTGAATATCCAAGGCATTGGGGGGAGAGAAGTTGCAAGTTCATGCCAGAGGAGAGCTCGTTCTAAGGAGTCATTTGGGGCATATATCGAGCAAATGCCAAAAGGGCCATGTCAGGATGAGAAGGTGGCCCAGGAAACTCTATGCCTAGAATCAGAACCACTTTGAAGGATTTTAGTTTTCTAGTAGGGTGAGAGGAGAATGGTCGCACCTCCTTTCCCACTTGCATGGGATGTCGCTAGGAGTGAGGAGTGAGGAAGAAACCAATGGGTGGAATAGGATAAAATGTCAGCTGAAATCTTAATTTCTTGAAGGAGAATGAAATCAAAAGCCAAATTAAGACTAGATATAAAGTTGCCTACTCACTTTCGTCGAAGCCTATCAGTAAGGCCTCGAATGTTCCAAGAAAGGAGATTCATGGGGAAACGAGGGGTAGTTTGGATGGGATGTCAACAAAAGGGTTGGGAGTCGAAGTATCAGTTTCCTTTGTTCCTGATAGGAGGGAAAAGGAGTTGTTGGTGGGGACAAGGGCCATGGAAGTGTCTAGTGAAGAGGACTTGGAGGGAGAAGTAGAACGAAAGGAAGCTTTGACTCGTTTCCTTCCACTGGCCACCACGAACTCATCCTCCGAGAATGAGTTCTTGACAATGTTTGAAGGGATCACCTGGGTGGAGGTGTGAGTACCTGACTGTTGTTTCTGTAGCTTGAAGAGGCTAGACTGAGAGGAGGATTTAGGAGTTGTTGGGGAAGGAGATCCGAATTTAAAGGATACTGAGGATGGACCTACTGGTGGTGTGACTGGGGAACGAGTCTTCTGAGATGCTACAGGTTGTTTCTTCCTGGCTAGGATAGGACACGCCGAGATATGATGCTCAGCCCTGTGACAATAGCTACATGAGTTTAGAAGGTAAAAATAGTCCACTTCTTGGGTGAAGAGTTTTCCACCAGCTCCGAGGGTTAATGAGGTCTTCCGATGGGCTATATCTAGTTCAATACAATAACGGCGAATTTGAGTTCCATTGATCACCGTACAATGATCGGAAATAATAGGGCCTAGGGTGCTAACAATGTCCCTCTCAACAGAGGAGAAAATGAGTGGAAGATTGGGCAGTTCTACATAACAAGGAATTATATTAAAAGCCGAGTCATTGACATTAAAGTCAAAACTCTAGGTGCGTGCGATTAGGGTTACATTTCTAGTTGGAAAATTTTTTTGAAAGAGAGCCTTTTCGACCTGGGAAGCATCAGATAATTCTACCAGAATGAAATGACGAGTGTAGTAACAAGCATGAGAAACTTGATTGCCATAGGGCAGAAGGAGGCTATGGACTTGAGTGTTTAAACTTGGGGACTGTGGTAAAAACCCCACAATTTGAAAAAATAGAAAACGAGGTGTGAAATATTTAGAAACTTCTTCAAAAATATCATCCGATAAAAGAAAATCAATTTGGGGTGAGGTAGATGAACTTCCCTGAGGAGATACAGAAGCTGAATCCATCATTGTGACTTGCCCATGCCTGGACTGCACGCTTTCCTGACACCGTTCTACAACCTTGACTGTAGAAAAAACCTTCACCACCAGTGTGCATGTCCATGCACCGCGAGCAAGGACCTGGACAGTGTGACAAAAAGACAAAAACAACCAAGAAAAACAGAAATCGCGACGGGTTAGCCGGTAACGTCAAAGCTGCCCTGCTCCCCACCAAACACTGGGTGAGCGATGGCGACGGTAGCACCGCAGGAGGCGAAGCACAGGAGGGCTCGACGGCACAGTGGCACCCAACAGAAGAAAAGAGCGCCAACGGTTATTTTCTATTCAGGTCATCCGCTTATTTTCATTATCTTCATGCTAGAATGTGACCGTTCATACCCTCGAATGACTTCGCCTGCGCTCGCTGGAAAATCTTTGTGCCCTTGCAGCTTTGGTTCCTGATTACCCCTTATTTAGATTCAATGGAATGGGTCTCATAATCCAATTTTGCATAAATCAAAATATTATTTTTTAAATTGTGAAGAAATTATGATTTTTTATCTTCAGTGCAAAAGCATAACTTTTTATCTAGACATGGGAATTGAGTTCTATTTTTCCCAATCATCGCATTGTATCATCCTAATCAATTACTAGGAATTTTTATTGCTTGATTTGAAATATGTAATTGATTTTTTAAAAACATGTAAAATGTAGAATAAGGCATTTTAGCAATAGTCAACATTACAATTTCAACTTTGCCTAAGTATTAATAACTATAATGTGTGATGTGTTTGTACTAGTATCTCTTTTAGCATATTTATTTAAGAACTAATTTTTAACTCATAAATAATGATTTGGGTGAAAAACTAAACATTCAAATAGTAGATAGGTGATGCATAAAAGGGCAAGAGCTACATAGAAAGATAGATGCCCCATGGAAAGATAAGAGTTGCATGGATAAATATTTGCCACGTTCTAAGATATATGTGACATGAATAGATTTAGTATTTTGTAATAATTTCATACATTTATCTTTTGTTTAACATTTATATTTAGCATTTTATGTATTAAAATATATTGATATATGTAATATTTTTTAGTTTTAAAACATTATTTTCAAAATTTTTAATTTTAACCATTTTTAAAATATAATATGGTAGTTTAGGTTCATATTTTCCAAGTTATGAATATCATATATTATTCAAACATGCAATTTGCCATACAATTCATGAAGACTTTTGAAGGATATTTTAGAGGATTTGTTAAGATTTGCCAATCATTCTATTCAAAAATAGGATTAGAAAGATTTTATTCTTTTTTCTAAAAACTACCAAAGTATCACATGCAACTGAAGAGTTAAAACCTTAAGATGTATAATAATCAATAGGTCTTAAGTTCAAGTCTTAATAGCATAAAAGAAGGGATAATAGCATTCGTGAATAATGCATAATACAATATTAGTTAATAAAATATAACATTACAAGCATAATAAAGGATAGTGAAGCATAGGTTCTAACTACTAGATATCAAGATGTTACAGTTATAGTTAATCTCTTCTTTAACTCCTTAAAAGCTTGTTGGCATGCATCACTTCAAGAGAAGAAAAAATATTTTCTTTGCAACTTATGTAGAGGTGTTGCTATTCGAGATAAGTGCTCCACAAAACTCTAATAGTATCTAGATAATTCTAAGAAACTTCTTATTTCATTCACTAATGTTTGAATGGTTTAATCGTTACTCATTGGTACTTTTAAAGGATTCACTATGATACCTACCTTTGATACTACATGATCAAGGAATTTAATCTTTTTCTTCCAAAAGGCGTACTTAGAAGCATGAGCAAAGACTTGTTGATCTCTTAATCTCTGTAGCTCTATCCTTAAGTGTTCCTTATGATCCCTTATATTCATAGAATAGACAAAAATTTCATTAATAAAAAAAATAATAAATTGCTCTAAGGATGTAGTACACTATTCATCAAATGAATGATAATTTCTAGGACATTAATGAGTCAAAAGGGCATGACTAAGAATTCATAATATTCATATCTTATCCTAAAAGATATCATAAGGACTTCCTTCTCTTTCATCCTAACTTGATGATATCTAGACTCTAAATCTATCTTAGAAAAATCCTTAACTCTCTTAAAATAATCAAATAGAATATTAATCCTTGGAAAATGATATTGGATTTTGAATATCACCTAGGCCAATTGTTTGTAGTTAACGCATAACCTCAAGTTGCCATCCTTCTTCTTAACAAAGAGTATTGAAGCACTCCAAGGTAAAAAACTTGGTCTAATCATGTTTTTATTCATTAACTTTTGTATCTATATCTTAAGTTTTGATAGCGTCATAAAAAAAATCTTATGAGGTGCCTTGAAATTAGTTGGATTCTAAGCATAAGTATAGTTTCAAACTTAATGTCTTTAATAAGAGGCAACCTAGGAAGCCCTTTCTTAAACACATCTAAGAAATCTTAAGTCACTAGAATCTGTTCACCTCTTCCTTAACCATATCATGTACTTGAACCATGTAACATTCATGACCTTGCTTGTAAAAATTTTTGAACTTATTAACAATTATAAGATTGAGCTTAATATATCTTTTACTTGTTTGGATTGTAACTTATTTTTTGCAAGGAGATTGAAGTGTGAGGGTATCATTTCTATAATTAAAACATCCTTCATACTTAGAAAATCAATCCATCCTAAGAATCATATTATTCTCTACAAGATTTATCACTATCAGTTTATTACTTCAATAATGTCCATGAATCTCTACTTTTGTTGAGGATAAAATCTCTTTCTTGCTATTTTAGGAGAGTTAACTAATTAAATGGCTCAAGGATAGTGTATGGGTACAAGCTTAAGCTTTAATTGGGTTGCAACCCTAGGTCCAAGAGAAAATGATTAGCTCTAGCAAGGATAGTTGAACAACATCTCAAGAGAAGAACAAAGGTGTGCATCTAGTTGTTAGTTATCCTCCATTGCATAATCTTGCTTAAGCATAATTATTATGTTGTTTGCTCATGATTTGAATTGTTCAAGAATTATGTCCAACATTCATTTTCTATCTAACATTATTTTAG
Source organism: Gnetum montanum (assembly GCA_015680685.1). Lineage (NCBI taxonomy): Eukaryota > Viridiplantae > Streptophyta > Gnetopsida > Gnetales > Gnetaceae > Gnetum > Gnetum montanum. Next base: position 510,689 of record MNCI01023058.1, on the reverse strand, counting down.
GTTGTTTGTTTGTCGTAACTAATTCATTACTTTAGAATAAGTGGTATAACTCTTATGAAATTTATCATGTGATATTACAAATGCAATGTACCTAAGGTAGGTAATAACACTAACCTACTATAGTAAATGTACCATTTGATCATTAAGGTGGTGAAGGTCTTATAGTTTGTTTCATAGAAGTTAGAATAGTTAGTGATTTCTCATTGTATGATTTAAAGTAGTTGGCTAGAATCCTTATTTGGGTTATTTATACCTAGATAATTAGTCTTAAGTAGCAGTGTAATAATATTTCCAACCATACAAATTACAAGCATTCATTCATGATTCAATCAAATTTCAAAAACTTAGGACTACATGGATGCTTTAGATAATTAAGCACTAAGATGCTAATTGATGAGTGGCAAGGTACCCCTACACTTAACCATACAAATATGAGCATTACACGTGCGATCCAATCAAACGCTGTAGACTAAGTGCTTACACGCCTTATGGAACACTTAAGGTTAATCATTCGTTGTCTTCCCAAACTTACTTATATTTGTCACAGTTGTGTGGTTAAGTAAGTTTGAGGTATGTGATTTTTATATCTTTTCTCTTTTATCGCCTATGCTAATTAGGGAAAGGGTGAAGAGACTAAGTGACTAACTTTCATTAACTAAGTTCTAATGCCCTAGCATCAGTATCCATCCCACTTGTCATTCACACCCTGAACCAATGCAATGCTGCTGGGATTACCAAACTCTATTCGTTACTGGGTTACCAAGCGTAACGCAAGTGCTCGAAGCGGTCATACTGAATGCACTTAATTAGGAGTTAAGGGTCGAGAGAGATTTAATTAACTAATAAAGCATTTAAACATTTAACATTAATTAAGTCCTATTTAGCTTAGTCCATGCACTATAAGGTTTATCAGCAAGTTTTTCTTTATTTTCGTACAAAAATGTGTGCTCAAGTACAAATTTGCTCGAATAAAGATCCGTTCACTTTGAGACTCCTATTGTGGGCACATGGAAATTATTCTATCTCTAGAAGGGTAAAACTGCCATAGTTTTGCTAAGGGTTTAGATCTAGATTAAGAAACAAGGGAAAGCCACCTCTTATTTATAGAATTGATGATGGGTTGCGATATCGTATCCCATCATACCCCCATGACTGAATAAAAACTCATCCTCGAGTTCCTTACAAAATATTGGGACGGTATGGGATTATTGAATGGAATGACATGTGAACGGATCATCATTACAGTACATGACAAAAATTAGTGTTCACGACAACAAGAGTGAATACTATACACATTTGACATCTAGCCTTATTTGGCAGTTGAGAGAGAATAGAGAAAAGAGAGAGAAAAGAAGAAGTCTGCTGCTGTTAACACCAAGATTGCGCCTTTCATTGTCCATCCATAAGCACGCTATCAATCTTGTTCCTTGTATAACTGTTCCAGCACTAGTCCATTCCAAGTGTTCCCTCTAGATCCAATTCGTTGTTGTATGATTTTCATCAACACACACAACACAGTCTTGTATTAGCAAGGGTAAATGAATCACAATGTAGTTAATACCCTACCGTAGTGTAAGGTCCATTGGCTGAGTTGTGATATGGCTAATGTGGATCTAGAGATATCATATTGGTGGCTACCTAAGGTGTAGGGGTTAAGAAAGAATCGAAAAAATTAGACCAGGACCCTCATGACTGAGAGCGAACCTCAGGTAGCGATAGAATGGAAAAAGAAAAGGAATAGGAAGGATAGAGAAAGCGAAACAACGACAATGCTGATAAAATGGATGTCAAAGATGGAGATGAACAAAATAAATGATGATTGCAGAAATGTTTAGGGGAAAGAAATGAATGAATGCCCCAAATAGGAATGCCAGTGGATCCTCCAAAAAGCAGGCTCATGCCCTTAATGCCCTAACATTCCCACATTCAAAGAGTCCGTAGGCTCTGGAAATGTCAATTAAAAGTAAGAGTTAAATTCTTAACCACAAAAGTTTACCAAATAGAAAACAATGCATCAACCAAAATATGGACTACTGATACAATTGGCAATGAGGTGAAAAATGGAGAAGAATGATGGAAAGAAGAGAATGGAATGGAATCCCAAGAACAAGATGGTGTACAGCCCCTTGTGTATTTCATGGTTAATGTGACTAGTAAATCTCATTCCAAATCTAGCCTCAAACAAACCACATCCAGTGACTTTGCATTAACACATTCGGCCAAACCATCCACTTGAAGTAATAGGAATGCTTCCGCCAAAAAGTCACCATCATTCCAATGAAACGAAAAAGGAGATAGGAAGCAAGGAAGGGCCTTAGTTAGAGGGAACATCTTTATTTTTATTTAGTTCCATAACCAGTGCTTGTAGCCTAGATGATTATTTCATCTAAGGGGTGTGCTTTGAGTTCTCACTGTTTTTTTTTTGTGTTTATACGTGAGAATCACACCATGCAAAGACTTTGTCATTTTTATTAATGTTAGAATGGCATGGAAAACTCAAGAAGAAAACACCTAAGCACCCAAAAGAATGGCCAACACAAATGCATCAAATCCCCTTGAAGTCACACCCTTTTCAATCCTTGAGTCCTTTCTTAGTCTGAGAAATACCTAGTCACTAATTCGTTGATAGTTCTTATTATTGAGAAAGGGACTATACATTTCCAAGCTAAGAAAGACCATAGAAATTTTTGGATGTATGGATGAAGTGAACTCATTTCCTGTTATATCAAAAGAACCATACCTTAGTATCAACATTGTAACTTAAAAGTAAAAACCAAACATTAGCAATCAATGGAATACGATTCATACCATCTTTTGGAGCACGTATTAGGTGACGAATTAATCAAAACAAAATAAACAAACATGCAAAGAAATGAAAGAGTATAAACAATGTTGTAAAACAAAAACAAGAAGAGTTAAAGAAATTTGTAAAACAAAAATGTGTAAAACAAAAACTTAAAATGGAATTAAGGGCCTTGAAATGATCAACATAGGTAGCCATCTCCTCCATGATTGAATTGAAAGGAAGAGATCTAAAATAGTGAGTGAGGTTGTCCTCTCTCTGAGGTATTATGTGCACTGGTTGTTCTAAGTTCGTGGAAAGGTTTGGTTTGTTGCACATTGATCAATAAGCGCCTATCGGGGCTTTCAGGTTTGTATATGGTCATGGCTCCTAAGGGAAAGGTTGTGTGAATAATGTAAGGCCCTTCCCTCAATATTTAAAATTTTGTGTGTTGTGGCACATGTGTGGGGTTCCAGTAGAGGACCTTATCTCTCAGTTGATACTTAACCTTCTAAATTCTCAAGTCATGACGTTGCTTGTTATGTGCTTTATGCAACTCATTTGATGACAGGGCAACTAATTAATTTTCTTCTAGCACGTTTAGAGTTGCCAATCTTTGTTTTTGTGCTAGATCAAGGTCAAGGTGGAGGTCACATGCCATGGATAGTGTACGGAGCTTGGTTTGAATTGGAAGCTTTGGAAGTTTTCCATACACTAACTCATAGGGAAAGTAGCCTGTAGGGAGTTTCCACGTGGAGCGGTATGCTCAGAGAGCATTGTTCAGCTTAGTGCTCCAATCTCGCCTATATTTGCTAATTGTCCTTGTTAATATTTTAGTAATCTCCCAATTAGTGACCTCGGCTTGGCCATTAGCTTGGGGGTGATAAGGTGTAGTCAATTTATGTTGGACCCCTAAGCGTTGCATCAACTTCTGAAAGGTTGCACCCATGAAGTGCATTCCATTATCTGAGATAAGTGCACACGGCACACCAAACCTATTTACAACTTGTTGTTGTATAAATCGTGCAGCTGTGGATGATGTGCAGTTTAATACAACAGTTGCTTCAGGTCATTTTGTTAGATAGTCAATAGCAACATTGATATAGGCTTTTCCATCGGACATTGGTGTCATGGGGCCTGTAAAGTCTATTCCCCAAATTTTGAAGGGTTCCAAAGGTTCAATCCATTGTTGCGGACCCTCCATTCTAGCAATCATTCCTCCATTACGTTGATAGTGCTCACAGGATTGGATAAATCGATGGGCATCCTAAAATAATGTTGGCTAGTAATACCCTGCAAGTAGGATATTAGTAGCCATTCGTCTCCCTGCATAGTGACCCCCACAAGGGCCCTCATGAGAGTCTTGGAGAACTCTTAGTTGGTCCTCATCGGGCACACACCATCGAACCAAGCCATCAAGATAGACTTTGTAAAGTTATCCGTTGATCTCCATGAAGTGTGGCTTTGTGAAGAAACTGTTGTTTCTTCCTAAATTCTAGCTCCTATGGTAATTGTTGAGAAAGGAGATAAGTAAGAATGCTACTATACCAGTTTGTTGCCATGGGTTGGTTGCTCACTACACCAGTAAAAAGGGCTTCATCAGGAAATTGGTTAGACATCACATATTCATCCTCTTTGTTATCCCAACGCAACCGAGATAAATGATCTGTAACTACATTCTTGGTGTCCTTTTGATCTATCATCGTAAAATTGAACTCCTGTAGGATTACCAACCATCGTATAATATGAGGGCTAACCATTGGCTTGTTTATGAGGAAACTGATTGCACTATGATCCGTATGAATGTACACTTTGTAGCCTAACACATAGTGCCTAAACTTGTCCAGTGCAAACACTACAATCATTAATTCCTTTTCTATAGTTGTATAGTTAAGTTGTGCACCGGTGATACTCATACTTGCATAGTGGATGTAGTAAGGACGTTTTTGGTCATCTAACTATGTAAGTACGACCCCTAAAGCATAATTGGATGTGTTGGTCATGATATGGAATGGTCTGGACCAGTCGGGGGCTTGTAGAATGGGAGTTTCCACAAGATTTTGTTTTAAAGTTTGGAATGCTCGTTCACATTCCCTAGTCCATTCGAATGGTGCTTCCTTCTTTGTTAGTTCTACCAACGGTTTGGAAATCTTGGAGAAGTTCTCAATGAATCTCCTATAGTAGCCAGTGTGTCCAAGGAATGATTGAATGTCTTTAACAGTTTTTGGTTGTCGGGTGATTCCTTGGATGACCCTAATTTTATCTGGGTCTACCTCTATTCCTGATTGTGTGATCTTATGCCCAAGTACTATGCCTTCTTGAAACATCAAATGGCTTTTCTGCTAGTTGAGCTTTAAGTTGGTTTCAACACATCGTTTTAGCACTTGCTCTAATCGGTCTAAGGCTTGATCAAAGCTTTTTCCATAAGTGGAGAAGTCATCCATGAAGACTTCTACTCTGTTTCCAATTTGCTGTTGGAATATGCTCAGAACTAAATGTTGAAACGTGGCAGGGGCATTGCACAATCCAAATGGCATTTGTTTATATGCAAACGTTCCCCAAGGACTGGTGAACATTGTTTTGGCTTGATCTTCTAGTTCTATTCATATTTGGTTATATCCACTATACCCATCCAAAAAACTATAATAGCAACAAATGGCAACGAAAAATGATCCTTGAATGTTGCCATTTAGTAGCCTAAAATCTATACACACCCTCCATTTGCCTCCCTTCTTAGGCACAATCACCAGAGGACTAACCCATTCACTATCAGCAATGGGATATAAGAACCTAGCCTTAAGAAGTTGTTCTATCTCTTCTTTTACTATTTGTTTCAATTTTGGGTTTAATCGCCTCTATGGTTGTTTTCGAGGTTTCATGGAGGGGTCCATGTAAATCCTATGCTGGCATATCCTAGGGTCTATTCTAGTTAACTCAGGGTATGACCAAGCAAAGGCTTTTGACCACTTTTTTATCACTTCCACCAGTCTTTCTTTTTGTTTGGGAACAAGCCTTGCATTGATGATCACCGATTTTCCTTTTTCTAGGATCATATACTCCAGACCGGTGGCCAATGGTTTCAACTTTAAGGGCTCTTGTTTAAATATCTCAGGAATTTCCAACTTCCCCCAGTTGATGTTTTCAAGGTTAAAGCTTGGAAGTTGGCAACGAACTTGCTCCAATGTGTCTATGCTTTTAATGTAAGCACTAGTTATTCCCTCAGTGAGTTCCATACATGTTAGCAAATTGCTCTTTTGATCAGCCATCAGCCACTGGGTGTCTTTNGATTCCTAGGCGTGCATCTATAGTACTTAACCATGCTCTTCCCATTATTATTGGGAAGTCCCCCTTACCGTTGTTTACTTGTATCACTAGGAAATCAGTTGGATATGACCAACCACACACAATGGTAACGATGTCCTCCACTAGTCCCAAGGGGACAGTGATGGATTGGTTGGCCAGCTCTAGTCAAATGTTACTCTTCCTTAGTGGAGGCAGGTTCTAGGCTTTGTACATCTCCTGCGATATTAGGTTGACTTCGGAACTTGAGTCTAGAAGAGCTTTACATGGTTCATTCCCAGCGACTTGGAGATAGATTAGAGGACTTCCAAGATCAGAGAATTTCCTGTGAAGGTGGACCACCTTAATCCAGTCAGTAACAGCATGTGTTAACATAACTGTGTGTGTTAAGCTCAATTTTTGGGTTGAAAGGGGTCCCGAAACCTTATTTGGTATGGAGGTGTTTAGATGCTCAACTGCTTGTGATTGTGAGGGCTTAATTGGATTGTTGGGTCTGAAGAATGGTCTTTTCGGCATAAGATTGTTAGAACCCACTGCGGTTTGAGGATTCGAAGCCCTTGTGACATTGGGTTGTTGCGGTTGAGTGGGGAATACCCCTTGCATTGCGGGAGCGGTTGGTAATGGAGCTGTCAGTGTGAGAGTGGTGGATGGATTTGGAGGATAGTATGTATGTGGTGTGTCTCTCCCAGGAGAAGGAGTCTTGTAATACTCCTGGGCTTGGTAGTGACATCGTGGTGTCACATGATTGATAGAGTTAGGTGGAGAGATTGGCTACTGCATGTAGTAGCCATATGGATCCAGTTGCCGATAAGGGTATGGTTGCCTTGGCGGTGGCATCCCCCATGACTGTGGGTATTGCCACTGCTGGTGTTGCTCGATAGGTTGTGTCAGAGTTCCACTTGGATAATATGTTAATGATTGGTGGAATTACCTTGGGTTACCTTGGGGATAAGGTAACCGACGGGGTGCTTGCCTTTTTTTAAGTCTTGGGTTGAGTGCATACACCCCAGATTCTTGTAGATGTGAGATTATTGGGCAACATCCCTTAGGATGGTCATATTGGCATATCTCACATCCACCATCATTGGCTGTATTCGAATCCACAACCTCTTCAGTGATAGCCATTTTTCCCTTACCTTTGTTATGTGCATTGACCACTTATCTCTTCTTTTTCTTATCATAGTCACTACCTTGCTCCTTAGACTCCTCTATGATTTTAAGAACGGTTTTGAATCTACTGTTTAAGGAGTCCCACATTTGGTATACCTTAGCCGAAACTTTGGTTGTTAATTTTTGCAGCGGCAAGATCTTCCTATGCACCAACTCTTCGAGTGGTGACTCTTCCTCATCCTCATAGAATCTCACTACCCTTTTCGAAGGGAAGGATCGCTGTTGTATTCCTTCACACTTTCTTTCTTGCATAGCTCTCCTTCTTCCTTAGCTACTTGATCCAACAATCTATGGATCTGATGGGACCTAAGCTCAGATAATCTCCCTTGGGCATATGTTCCAAGGGTTCTCCTAGTTTCGTGCCTAAGTCCATCTACAAGATGGCGTAGTTGATCCTGCTCCGAATAGCCTTGGCCTAGGCAATGATGTAACAGTGTATAATAATGGCCCATGGCAACATCCAAGGATTCATGAGTTCCCTACTTCCATCCTTGGATTTTTTTTCGTAGATTGGACACTTGGGAGTACATTTGATATTTATTGTTGAATAGTTCTAACATCGTACTCCACCTCCTAATGGTCTCCGGTTCTAAGGACCAGTACCAGCTTTCTGCTTTCTTTATGAGTGTCCTTGGAAACAACTTTAATTTTTGCCACACATTCTCAATGTTTTGCAAGGTGCAAGCATCATGTAATGCTTGTAAATGATTTTGAGGATCAGCATTTTATCCCCCCTTGAATCATGGGATATTATTCATGTCTAGTCTCTTGATCCTGCTATCATTTTGATGCCTTATAGGTATTCTAATCGCCTCTGTAATGTCTAACATACTCTAGGTTGCAAGTAGGGGTTCTTCGTTGTCATTTCTCTCATAGCTTCTATGATGCCTACGTAGTTCCCTACTTTCCCTTCTTTCATGCCTTGATTCTTTCGAGTGCCCTCATCCTTTCTCTTGACTCTCTCGTTGAGGTTTCTCACTTTGCTTACCTTTGTCCTCACGGTTAGGTTCTTGGTAATTGCATTCTAATGTTGAAGGAGAGGGTGAATGTCTTGATGAAGGGGAAGAAGAAGGAGAACCATCACCATGATAATGTTTCCTACCTTCTCTTCGGTGGTCCTTGTCCCGATCGTGATGACGATCAAAATGCTCACCCTTGTCATGTGTTCGTGTTCCCTTGGTGAACACTTGGTGTTCATGGGGGTCAAAACCAGAGTTATGAATCAGGAGCATAGGTTTTGAAACATCACCTCCTGACCATCATTAGGGGGGGAGGGGACATCGTTTTGTGGAGAACCTATGAAAATAGGTTCACCACCCTCAATTTCGTTTAGAATGGGTGAAGCATTACAAGGGCCTTTGCCCTTCAACGATGTGTGATAATTCTCTTACCATGAGTCCCATTGACGTTGCGCCTCTATGGGATGGTAGTCCCTTGTGTTGTAATCACATGCAACGTATTCAACATATAATTGTGACATGCCTATTCGTGCAAGGGCATGAAGGAGCATGTTGGGAGTGACTCTATCTGGAGGTAACACTATGTTACCTTCCAAGTCTCTTTAACGCAGTTGCTCATCTTGATGGAAGAAAAAGGTAAAGTTGGGTACATATTCATCGTGATGAATGTACACCACACTGAATTTTTGAGGAATTGGTGGATTTTGGTTATGCATGTGGTGCTGCCGACTGTCTCTAGTGTTATCCCTAGGCGGTGAGGTGCTCTTGTTTGAAGAAGAAGACATTGTTTTCTTATTCGGTGTGTTGATTAACCGTTATATAATTTTTCTCTTTGTTAACCCTAAGGGTTTGTTTAAGCTCCCAACGATGTGAGTGATTTCCTATGTTCTACTTAGTGCACAAACAACATAGTTCCCGGCAACGGTGCCAAAGATGAGTGGTGAGGTACCCCTACACTCAACCATACGAATACGAGTGTTACACGCGCAATTCGGTCGAACTCCGTAGACTAAGTGCTTACAGACCTTATAGAACACTTAAGGTTAATCATTCATTATCTTCCCAAACTTACTTATATTTGTCACGGTTGTATGGTTAAGTAAGTTTGAGGTATGTGATTTTTATATCTGTTCTCTTTTATTGCCTATGCTAATGAGGGAAAGGGTGAAGAGACTAAGTGACTAACTTTCATTAACTAAGTTCTAATGCCCTAGCATCAGTATCTGTTCCACTTGCCGTTCACACCCTCAACCAATGCAACGCTGCTAGGATTACCAAACGCTATTCGTTACTGGGTTACCAAGCGTAACGCACGTGCTCGAAGTGATCATACTGAATGCACTTAACTAGAAGTTAAGGTTTGAGAGAGATTTAATTAACTAATAAAGCATTTAAACATTTAACATTAATTAATTCTATTTAGCTTAGTCCACGCACTGCAAGGTTTATCAAAAAATTTTTCTTTATTTCTGTACATAAATGTGTGCTTAGGTACAAATTTTCTCGAATAAAGATCTTTTCACTTTGAGACTCCTATTGCGGGCACATGGAAATTATTCTATATCTAGAAGGGTAAAACTACCAGAGTTTCGCTAAGGGTCTAGATCTAGATTGAGAAACAAGGGAAAGCTGCCTCTTATTTATAGAATTGGTGACGGGCTGCGATATCGCATATGCAATATCGTAGGTCAGGACGCGATATCACGTACGTGATATCACATCCCATCACTAATCATTATCTTCCCAATCACACTTGTGTGGGCTTAAGTTGTATGCTTAACTATGAGCGAGGCATATGATTGTATTATTATTATTATTATTAAAAATATTAAAATATTAACCTACTTAATATAAGTGTGGGAAGTAAATTTACTCTAGCCTAAGCATGAAGTATTTGCTCATGACTTACCATACACATCCTAAACATGTGTTAACGCTACTAGATTACCATGTGTTTTATTGCTAGGCATATTAAGTAACTTAGTACTAGGATTACCAAGCATTAATATGTTATACTTAAAAATAGTTGTACTCACGTGAATTGAATAAGTATGATAAATAAAATATTTAACTACTTTCATAAAATGTAAATGAATAGTTAATGTAAATTAGAGAAAAGTAAATTAAAATGCTAGACCAGGTACTACAATGGATAGAACAAAGCTTGATCTTATTACCACCATGCAAGTGTGTCTAGGTACATCATGCACTTGAATAAAACTCTATACAATTCATTCAATTTGCTCTATGGGAATTTAGAGAAAAATAATTCTAACTTTTCAAAAGGTGATATAAATGTAATGGATATATGCATTATATAAGCATTGATGGTACACATTGATGCATCACACGTTGCATTGACATATATATATCAATGATGCTATATCAATGCATATACATCAAGGTGACTGACTGGTTTATTATTCATCATACCTCCAAAACTAACTAATACCTCCAAAACTAACTAAAACCTTATCCTTGGATCAATAGAATTAGGACTAAGTTATTTACAAAATTAGGGAAGTATAATATTGACCAACTAACTAACTAACTATGACTTGAGTATAATATGACATACAAAACTATTTGAGTGCTCTTACAATTAGGTTAAACAAAATTGGACATATTACAAAAAATTCCCTTGGTTAATATGTATAAAAAACTATCCAAGGTAGATGCCTTAGGTTATGCCTAGAGGTGGTGGATTTTGTTGCTCATGTGGTTACTACTCCTTCCTTGGTTGTAACTATAGCTACCCCACTACTACTACTATTTCTTTTGGAACCTTAAATATGTCTAATAGTGTCTTCATCTTCTCCTCCTTATTCTCAAAATCATTTATTATCTAGGTTGTATTGCCTAGAGTGGATGGTGTAGGCACCACGTAGTGGCAAGTTAAAGTAGAAAATAACTCCTTGAAATTGATGAATGATATAGGAAACTATTTGCATTTTATGTCAAACACTTTCATAGTGTTTTTCAATGCTTGATGATCCACCATTCTATTGGCTAAGTTTTCTATGAATACTTGCTAGTCTTCAAATTTTGATTTGGATACCTCAAGATTTACATTAGCTACTTCTAACTTCTACTCTATCTCTTTCTAAAGCTTTAATTTAACCTTACATAGGAGGTATGAACTAGCCACCTACTTCTTTAACTCTGATCTTGATCTTCTAGTAGTGAGCATTGTTAGATTTGTGTAGTAGAGGTTGATGAGCTTTATGTACTCTGTCATTTCATTAATATGCAACTCCTTTATGCATATTTCTACCTTGTTATACACATTGAGTTCATCAAATATGGATGGCCATATGTCGATACTTTGTTGGAGTTATTGGAGTGTGTCATTCATCTTCACTTTGTCTAGCTAGCTCTTTTTTCATTGATCTTTCTAAGCTACCAACTTAGTCCCCATAGTGATTTTTAACATTTTTGTACATTAGTACATTATTTTTTCAAGCAATAATCTTTTCATTTCTCTATCTTAAGAAATCTTTTAGTCTTTTTAGTTAGGCCCTTATTCTATTGGTGCATCTAGATAGGATTATTGTTGGTGCTATGTAGCATTGCATCTAATAATGTTACATCCTAGGTGGTCTTTTCTTTCTCTTCTTGAACCTTTTTTTTTTTTTAAAAAAAATTGAAGCTCCTAGAAGGCTTCATCCTTTGTTAGCTTTGGTTAGAAGATTATAAGATCAAAAAATAGGACTCTAAGTTACACAACTTTGACCACCAATTATTGATTGTGGTTGGTAGCTTATTGTAACTTAGACTGGGGCACTAAATATATTCTAAAATATCAAACATTTTTAGAATTAGTTACTTAGCTTCCACCAATCTTCCCATCACTTTCTCATGTTGTGTTGCTATCATTTCCCTTGATCTAGTTTCTATAGACATTTGAATGTTTGTCAAATCAATAAACATAAATATTAGTACTATAAGAACCTTTAATGCTTCACCAATTTAATTGACCATCACTTTTACAATTGTCTTTTGGCCTTCATATGGCTTGATTATTACTATGAAAACTTCTATTATTTCATCCAACTTTGGTGGTCTTCCAATGTGGACTAGAGGTTACTTGAGATCCAAAGAATATTTGATAGAACCTAACAATCGAAGATGTGAAATCTCATATCCTTTCATCTCACTACAGTGGTCATTCTACATGGGTAACAATATGCTTGGAGTCCAACAAGTACTTGGCAAAATATGTTCTAGGGTGAAGTAAGCTTACTACAATAATAAATCATATTCAACTACTAAATATATATATTATGAAAATATAATTAATTGGCTAGAAAATAACAAAATTAGCTATCTTCAATTATTCAATTAAAAGATTACAACAAAGTTTCCAAAACCCAGAAAACATCAAAACCTCTCAAAAACACTCAAATGATATTGTAGAACATGAGGCTCTACAACCATACCATGGTTGTTTTCAATACAAGACATGATCAATAGAGATATTCTTCCACAATCGAGAATGAGATCTCAAGATATAAGTAAGACATCAAATACATAGGCCAACATAGAACACAATTGATCTGGAAGCTACAACCTCTATATACTCACTCAATTTTCTTTTCCACCACTTGCTTAAGCTCTTAACAAATCAAGAAAACTCAATTAGAAATCCCCAATCTCAACTCTCTCTTCCTTAAACATGAAACCATTGATATTTATTAGAAAACTATACAAAAAAATCCTAGAAAACTTTCCTCAAGCCTTGCATGAAGACCCCATGCTATTTCCCATCCATTCCTACCTTCTTATACTATTTCTCAAATTGGAATGGAAAATTCTAGAAGTTTCTTGGTTGTATGAGTTGTCTCTAGCTTTGGGAAGACATCTCCTACAAAAATCACATCTTTGGCCAAGACATCTGCTATTTTTAAGATAAGTCTCCTTCCTAGCCAAGATATTTTCTTCTAGTCCAAGATGTCTAATTTGAGACATCTCCTCTATGCACAAGACATCTTGTTCAAGATGTCTTCACTTTGCATAAGACATCCCATCTCAACTAAGATGTCTTCTATCAACCCCAAGACATCTTTTGTGAAGACTCCACTTCCTACCAAGATGTCTCCTTGAGCTCCAAGATGTCTTCACAAATACTAAAATATGTAAAACATACATGTAAAAACAAAAAATAAAGAGATTCCCTACATCAACTTTACAACCCTTCAAAAAGTGAACTTATGTGAACATGGAAGTAGGGGTTGAAGTGATTCCTACTCATTAATTTTGGTTTCATTAACTCATACAAAATCATCCATGAACTGATCCTTCTAATTAATTAAATATTCATTCCTCTTGACTCCCTAAGTGCTAAAATCTTTCCTTCACTTGATTATGATTTCATTCCTCTTCATTAAAGGCTTATATTGATCAATAATCCCCTTCAACACATCAATGCTACCTTGTATGTCATTCTCATCAATCAATTCGTGATAATGCACAAGATTTGAAAGATTAACCATAAAACACATATTAACATTATTTAGTAAATCAATATCAAAAGCATTATGATTAATCTTAGCCTTGATTTTGAAAGGCCCCATATTCTTGGCTTTCAATTTAGAGAAGTTGACACCTCTCAATTGCCTCTTCATTAAGTGCACCTAAAACAAGTCACCAATGGTAAAATTAAGCTTTTAGTTATCCTCATTCCTCTTGAGATCTCTCTTTTAAGCCTTCTTCATAAGATTTGATTTTACTTATGCATCAAGATCCCTCATCTCTTGCACAAAATTAGCACTCAATTGAGCTTCATTGTCATATCTCTTTAAGGTGTCCTCCATCTTTTAAAAAAACCCATTGTTCACCCTAAATGAGTTTTTTCCAATAGCAACATGAAAATAATTATTTGATGAGCAGCAAGTACCCCTACGCCCAACCATGCAAATCACAAGCTTTCACAAACGATCTAGTTGAATTCTAAGGACTTCAAGGTTTTAACGCACACTAGTTTAGGAGGTGAATCAAGTATTGTAATCATTGTCTTCCTAGTCACACTTGTGAATACAAGGGTATGGTTAAGTATACCTGAGGCATATGATTTTTATCATTTTTATGTTTTTGTATTCTAAGTCACCTAAGAATAAAGAATAAGGTAATTAATTACTAAATTAATATAACTAGCTAACACTTAACTAATCCTAACATAAGCATTTTTTCCCACTTACCTTATACATCCTAAACACCTATAAAACTACTAGGTTACCAACGTTAAGCATTACTAGGATTACCAAGTGTTACACGTATTCTCAAAGTGGTCATACTTATGTGTTTTAATTAACCATTGTTTAATCTAGTTTAATTAATTAATTACTTAATTACTTAAAACATTAAGGGAAATTGCTTAAAATATTAAATTCTTAAAGAAAATAATTAAACTAAGCAAAGTGATACAAGGTTTGATTAGAAAGCTCGTCTTTATTATTGCACACACTAAAGTGCTTAGGTACAACACTGCTTGAATAAAGATCTGTATACTCTTTGACTCATATTGCAAGAACTTAGAAAATATTCCAACTTTTAGGAAGAAAAATTTCTAGAGTTTTGCTACAATTTATGAAAAAAATGTCATAAATGCCATGGAAGGTGCACATTTATAAACAAAATAGGGCACCTCATTAAGAGTTACATATCAATGGGTCAAACCCTGCAATGATAGGATCACATTAATGACATCCCATTGATGTGGCCAAACCATGACACTTCATCATAGCCCCATGACTAAATGAAAATTCATCATCAAGTTCTTTACAAAATTTGGGAAGGCATGGGATTCTTGACTAACCAAACAAACACAAAAACAACACGACAAAAACTAAGTGCCTGAGTATACAATTTGACATTGATTACAAAATTTTGGTGTTCAGAACAAGAAAATTGAACATTAGGACAAAACTAACTAACACAATTCCTTAGATGACATGAAGATGTTAGAGAAGATCAAACCATCCTAGGCATTGGAGGCTCTAAAGGGTCTTCTCTTGCTTCACATGCATGTGGTGGTTGAGGTGGTTATGGTTGTTCTACAACAACTAAAAATTTTGTGGAAGATGACAGGCATCTAGAAGTGCCTTCATCTTCTCCTCCTTACTTCAAGGATCATTAATAGTCCATGTAGCCTCACCAATGTGGGCTAAAATGGGAATATTTCATGAATAAGGCATTGAAGGAAATAGCTCCTTGACATTCACGAACTAGGTAGTGAGCTGTTTACGTTCGATATTAAACACTCTAAGTGCATTATGTAGCTTCTGGTAGTCATTCATTGGCTTGGCTAGGTTCTCAGCAATTAATTGTTGATTAGTGAATTTCACTTTGAAAGCCTCAAGTTTGGCATTGGCAATCTCAAGCTTCTACTTTTTTTCTTCATGTTGCTTGAACACTACCTCATACAACAAATACGAGTTGGCCACTTGTTTTTCAAATTTTGACCATGACCTACTGGTGGTTAACATCGCTAAGTTTGCATAATGTAGATTAGCAACCTCCATGTACTCCATCATCTCCTCAATCTGCAACTCCGTCATGTGGATTTTTCCTTTGTTGCATGCATTCAACCCATTAAAGATAGATCGCATACATCACCTCCTTATTAGAAGGCCTCATTCATCTTTGCCTTCAACAATTGGATTTCTTTTTCATTGATTTCTTTCTATAGACTAACCTAATCTTTACAATGGTTTTTGACTTTCTCAAATTTGAGAGCCTCGTCCTTCTAGGAGGCTATCTCAATTGTACAATTTTCGCAAAGGGCATGAATTTCCTCCATGAAGAGATTTCTAATTTTGACTGCCAATCTCCTCAGTTCATTGTTCACTCTGGCTAGCTATGCTTGCTATTAATGAATAAAATCTTGCATTTACTACTTCTACACATCAACATCCCATAGGCGACGGTTCTCTATGGTTAGAATTTCATTCTCATGGTGCATTTGGACCAAGTCCTTCTAAATGGTGTACATATTGGCATTGGCCACAAACTAGTTAAAGATGACCATTTGCTTTTCATTCTTGGCCTTTTTCAACTTATCTTCAAACTACTTAAAGGTTTCATCCCTTGTCAGTGTAGGGTTTAGAAACATGGAATCGATGAGACTGGCTCTTAATTCAACAACCTTCACAGCCAAGCATTGGTTTTGACCTTGGGCTATTTTGAGTTGCCCCTCTAATATGATGCACTTGCCCCTCACTTCTAACAACTCTAACTAGACTGTAGTGGTTGTATTTGGAAAGTCCAAGACATTCAAACTTAGTTGCCTAGTTCCCAACTAGTTGGTCTAGCATTTCCTCATGTTGGGATACACTTGATCTACTGCTAACTATTCTTATGGTTGTCTACACATCTTAGAGTGTAGAAATGTCAAGTACAGATGGCACAGGTGCATTCAATGCTTCAAAAATTCTATCAGCAACAACTTCTACCGCATTCTCTTGCCCATGGTGCTGCATCACCAAGACAATTACCCCCTCTAGATGCACTGAGAAAGTAGTAGCATTCCTAGAGATTGCTAGGAATTTCTGCTACTAAGAGAAAGATACCATTACCTCTTAGGCATTAGGATTTGATCTTACGGGTAGTTGCATTCCTTGGGCTTAGAAAATTGACCCACCTCCTTCCATCTGGCTAATTGTTTGAGCCACTTTGTTGAGGTGACTCATCACTGGACAATATACAGATGGATCTTCACAACTTATTTTTGCTTGCTACTCACACTCACACAAGAGCTACTCTCAGATCTCATGCATGCACTTAAGAGTAGCATGGCACTCTAGTGTTCTTTCGTGAGTAGGTGATGGAGGTGATGGTTGCTACTCATCTTCTTGGATGAATTTAGCAAGCACCTTGTCCTTCATCATCTCCACCCAGGAAGTGGATAGAGCACATTAGACAGTGTCATTTTTGTAGTAGGTTATTCCTCCCCTTTTGCAAAAATTTCTGAATGAGGCATGCAAAGGGGAATGCCTTCCTTCCATGTTCATTTTCTTTAAATTGCTTCTCTATCTCAAGATAGATCAGTTGTGTAAGGTTGATGGGGAATCTACTACTTAGAGCAGTAGACACATAGGTGGAGAAGGCTATGATCTTGCTTGGCCTCACTATTGGATTCAAGTAAAATGTTGCAATCTTGAAATATGCATGTTCTACCGTGGTTAGTGCACCAAACTCCTTATAGTCTAGTGCATAACACCTATGCATCCATTCCTTCTTGGTGATAGGATTTTCCTGCGTTGGGATCTCAATAAGGTTTTCCCCCGTTTCTGGTAACCCAAGGGCCTTTGCATTGTCTTTCACTAAGTAGGACACTGAAATGTCCTTAATTTTGATCATTGAACTAGCTTGTTGATTATTCTAGAACAAGTATTTTTCTTCCATGTACAACTTCTTGCTGGAAGTGATTGTGAACCACATGGGAGAGTTATGTAGTTGAGCTTTAACTTCTAGTGGTGCAAACTCCAAGAAAGGTCCAACATTTAACTCTTGGAGAAGAAATTTCTAGACCTCCTTGTTCACGATTTGCTTAAGGTAGGCATCCATTAAGGTGACCTCAAGGTTTGGTCTAGGCTCAGGTGCCTTATCTCAGTGAATCTATTCTATTGCAACTACTTCTTCAAAAATCTGTCAAACAGATTTTACTTCAAGCTCCTCCTAAAGAGATCCCATGACATGGATCTTTGCTTGGCCATGTGGCTATTCTAGGCTCCTTCATGCTCTTAGCCATTTGTCCAAGGATTAGCATTTAATGTATAACTTATAGCATTTAAGTACCTTTTCTTGTTGGGTCGTTACACTTAGGCTAAGTTTGGACCATGGAAGATTGATTATTTTATTATTATTTGAATGATTTTTAACTTAGAATGTTACCAGAGCTTGTTGGTAGGGTTTAACTCCCATGACTTGATGTGTTTTTGTTGATTTCTTAGTTAAATCTTTGTGGGAGTTAGAAACTTTTCCAAAAAATTATTCATCAAAAACTTAAGATTTATGGCCCCTACAACGAAGAGCTTACCTTCGATAGCTATAGTGTAGAATGGAGTGAATTAGACAAATGGTTAAGAAGATATGGCTCTTGGAAGGTTTTGGGCTCTGAAAAATTCAAAACTTTCCTCTTGTTTTGAAGCAAATGCAAAAATTCTTAAGGGTCCATGCCTATTTATAAGCATTTTTGCCTTGTGTTGACAGGGTCTTGTTGATGGATGGATGCGTATATGGGATCCCATCGATGGAGCTATTGTTAAAAATGTTTTGATATTGAATATCTCAAAAAATATAAGGAGTTTTTGCATGAAATTGAAATCTATGGAGAGCTAGAAAAGTCGTGAACATAATGAAATGCTA
The DNA here is from genome assembly GCA_015680685.1 of Gnetum montanum. NCBI lineage: Eukaryota > Viridiplantae > Streptophyta > Gnetopsida > Gnetales > Gnetaceae > Gnetum > Gnetum montanum. Next base: position 492,113 of record MNCI01023058.1, on the reverse strand, counting down.
GAAGAAGGCCTATCAGTTCACAAAATTAGAGAAATTGATTTGGAGAATGAAATTTTGGAGAAAAATGCCTTAAGGAGCACACAATTGGATGCAACCAATGGAGCACAAAAAAGATTTGATTGTTGAAATATCTAACGATATGGAACTTAACTAACCCAACCAAGAGATATGTAAATGGGTGCTCCCCATAGCAGGCTCATGTAATTTTTTCCCTTGCATGACCTCAACTGAGGAGTCCGTGGGCTCCGTAGTTCATTAATGGTTATGAAAAGTTAAGGACAAAATCCAAAAGAATCTACCTAAGAATTTTAACACATCAAACTAATGCATTGAACAAAAACATGGAAATCAATAGTGAGGTGAATTATGAAAAGCATTGATGAATAAGAGAGAAAATGGAATGGAGGTCCTAATCGTGGTCACATGAAGCCCCTTGTGGGTTTTATGGTTAAATGACCTAATGAACTCCATCCTTAGTTCAAATCAAAACCAGCGACTTTCAGTGACTTTGCATCACCACTCGAAGACTAGACCTTTCCCTCAAGACACAAGAATGCTCCCATAGATTAATCGCCATTCCTTATTAGAGAAGAAAAGAGAAGCAGGAAGACAAAAGGGGCCTTATTTAGAGGGGACCTTTAGGCATGGGTAATGTGTCTTTCAGGTTCCATAACCAATGCTCATAGCACATTATTTCTGTGTAAGGGGTGTGCATTGAATTTCCATCATTTTTTTAATTTTAGGTTTTTATGGATTTTTGGATGGGAACCACACCATATAAAGACTTATTAACTTCTTATTAATATTCAACATGAAATAGTAAGAAATACATGAAAACACCAATGCACTCAAGTAAGTAAAAAGTCATAGAGAATATTGAATCCCCTTGAAGTCACACCCTTTTCAACCTTTGAATCTTTTCCAAGTTTGGAAACTACCAAGGTCATAGGTTTGTTAAAGTTTCATTAATGAAAAAGGAACCTCATATTTCCACTTTAGGAAGACCATATAGTTTGTGGATCGATGGATGATATGGACTCACTACTTTTTCCATGAAAAATAAACTTTCCCTTAGTCAACAATCATCAAAGTTCAAAAATAAAAATCAAACATTAGTAATCTAAACACATTAAGTACAAACCACCATTAGCAAACATCTACAGCATCACTATGTCCTGCTGGCAATAAAGCACTTTTATTAGAGAACAAGAAAAAACGTTCACATCAAAATAAAGTAAAATATAAAAGAAATCATAAAATATTTAAGAAATTTTGAATATACTAATGATGGTAAAAAACAAAAAATTGGAAAAAAAATAATAAAGTGTAAAAAAAAGAGTGGAAGAACAACAAAGTGTAAAATAAAAAAGTACAAAAATTGAGAAGCCATTTTAATGATTAGGATAAATGGACATCTTCCCCATGACAAAGTTAGAAGGAGGAGATCCAAAAAATTGAGTGAGGTTGTCCATCCAATGAGGCGTTGCTTACACTAGCTTACTTGAGCTCATGGAAAGGTTTTACTTGTTGCATGTTGACTAGTTGCTTTTTGTTTAAGTTCGTAGGCTTGTAGATCAACATGGCCCCAGAAGGAAAGATTTCATAAATGATATAAGGCCCTTTTCACAATGTTTAGAACTTATTATTTTGAGGTACATGTGTGGGGTTTTAATAGAGGACCTTGTCTCCAAGTTGAAATTTTACTTTACTTATCTTAAGGTCATGGCATTTCTTGTTGAATGCCTTGTGCACTTCATTCAAGAACACGACCACCAATCGATTCTCATTTAGTACAATAAGATTGATTAGTCTTTCTTTCTATGCTAGGCTAAGGCTAAGATCTAGTTCATAGGCTATTGAAAGTGTACAAAGCTCAAATTGAATTGGCAATGCTGGAAGTTTCTTGTACACTAGCTCATAGGAAAAGTAGCTTATAGGGAGTTTTCATGTTGAGTAGTATGCCTAGAGTGCTTCGTTAAGTTTTGTGCCCCAATCTATTTTATATTTGCTAATTTTTTTCACTAAGATTTTTGAGATCTCTCTATTGGTAACCTCAGCTTGACCATTGGCTTGGGGGTGGTAAGGTGTTGTTAATTTATGTTCAACCCCCAAGCATTGTAGGAGCTTCCAAAAAGTCGCACTTGTAAAATGAGTACCATTGTTAGAAATTAGTGTACATGGCACCCCAAACCTGTTTACAACATTTTGTTATACAAACTAAGTAGTAGTGGAAGATGTATAGTTGGTAATGGCTACTACTTATACCCATTTGGTACAATAGTCAACAATGACTCTTATGGATGCCTTTTCATTTGACATGGGTGTGATGGGATCCATGACGTTTATGCCCCAAATGTTGAAGGGTTCCATTGCTTTGATCCACTACTGAGGCCACTACATTCAAGCAGTCATCCCACCATCTTGTTGATAATGTTTACAAGAGTAGATGAATTGGTGGACATCCCTGAAGTTTATTGGCCATTAATACCCTACCATCAGGATCTTAATGATCGTGCATCTCCTTGCATGGTGGCCCCCATAAGGACCCTCGTGAGCATCTTAGAAAATGCATAGTTGATTAGTATCAGGAACACATGAATGAACCAAAACATTGGTGCACACCTTCTAAAGATGTTCATTAATTTACATGAAGCATTTGGCTTGATGAAGAAACTATTGTTTCTTCCAATGGTCCAAGTCTTGTGGCATCTCCTGAGTAAGAAGATGAGGATGCCATCGTACCATGTAGGTTCAACAAAAACTTGTTCATTTATTGCACTAGCAAAGAGGAGTTCATCAAAAAATTGATGAGAGAGTGGGCTCTCCTCCTCTTTGTTATCCCATCATAATCGAGACAAGTGATTAGCGCCACATTCTTAGCTCCCTTTTGATCTACTATTGTAAGATCAAACTTCTATAACATCACCAACCACTGTATGACATGAGGGATCACCGTTGACTTGCTCATGAGGAAGCAAATGACACTGTGGTTAGTCTACACAAACACCTTGTATCCAAAAACATAATGCCTAAACTTCTCTAAGGCATACACCATCATCATCAACTCTTTCTTTGTTGTGGTGTAGTTGAGCTGTGCACCCACAATGCTGTGGCTTGAGTAGTGGATGTAATAAGAATGTTTTTGATTATAGAACCCCATAAGCATAGCTTCCAAGGCATAGTTCAATGAGTTTGTCATGATGTGAAATGGATGGGACCAATTAAGTGCTCATAAAATTGGAGTTTCTACGAGCTTTTATTTGAGTTTCTAAAATGCCTTTTCACATTCCTCAATCCATACAAACAAAGTATCTTTCTTCGTAAGCTTGACCAATGGTTTAGAAATTTAAAAAACATTCTCTATGAATCATTGGTAGTATTCAATGTGTCCAAGTAATTACTAGACATCTTTAATAGGTTTTGGCTGACAAGTTATTGCTTGAAGACCCTAATCTTTTCAGGGTTCATCTCAATCCCTGCTTGAGAAATTTTATGCCCCAACACAATGCCGTATTAGATCATTAGATGGCTCTTTTTAGTCTCCACACACCTTTTAAGCACTTGCTCAAGGTGGTCCAGGGCCTACTCAAACATAGCACCATAGGTGGAGAGTTATCCATGAATATTTCCATCCCACTACCAATATGTTGGTAAAAAATGCAAAGTACATGGCATTGAAAGGTTGTAGGGGCATTACATAGAACGAATGGCATCTTTCAATATGCAAAAATTCCCCATGGACTCATGAATGTTTTTTTGGCCTGATGTTTCGATGCTATCTGAATTTGGTTATAGCCACTATAACCATCCAAAAAGCTATAGAAATAAAGTCTCGAAATAGTGTCCAACACCTAGTCCACAAATGGTAATGAAAAATGATCTTTGTAGGTCATCATGTTCAATATCTTGAAATCAATACACATCCTTCACTTTCCATCTTTCTTTGGCACAATCACAAGTTGGCTAACCCACTCATTATCTACAATTGGATAGATGAACCTCACCTTGAGTAGTTGTTCAATTTTCTCTTTGATCATTTGCTTCAATTTGGGATTTAGTTGTCATTGCAGTTGTCTCTTTGGCTTGATGGAAGGATTAGTATAGATGTGATGCTGGTATATCCTAGGGTTAATCCTAGTGAGTTTAGGATATAACCAAGCAAAGGTTGTTGGCCATCTATTGACCACATTCAATAGCATCTTTTTTTACTTAGGAGCAAGATTAGAATTGATTATCATGAACTTTCCATTTCTCAGAAATGCATACTCCATGCCAACAAGTAGAGTTTTCAACTCTAACAACTCCTATTTAAAATTTTTAGGGATTTCCAACTCTCCCCAATAAGTGTCATTACGTTCATCATCAGAGACTTGGTGATGAACTTATTCCACTTCAACATAGGCACTAGTTAAGCCCTTAGTTAGTTCCATGCAAAGTATGATGCTTTTAAGATCAACTATTAGCCATTAGGTGCCCTCCTATTTTGTGGTTGCTATGTAGAGGCACTTTTGGATTTTAGATTCATCTGCACACTATTTGCATGCTTTGATTGATGTACCTTTTATAGACTACAGTTTCTGCACATAGTTGCACCCTATATCGCTATACACAATGCATTGAACTCTCTTCTTCTCAACTTTGCCAAATTCATTCTTCTTGTAAATTTGCAAGGAGAGGTCTCTAATGCTGATACATGCATCAATAGTGCTCAACCAAGCCCTTCCCATAATGATTGGGAAGTCCTCCTTGCAGTTGTTAACCTTGATCACTAGGAAATCAACAAGATAGGACCATACATAAATAGTCATCACAATATCCTCCACCAATCCCAAGGGAACAATGATGGATTGATCTGTCAATTCTAAACAAATGTTACTCTTTTTTGAGAGGAGGTAGGTTCCAAGCTTTGTACATTTCATGAAAAATCAAATTGACATCACAACCTAAATCAAGAAGAGCCTTGCATGGCTCATTCCAAGTGATCTATAAGTAGATGAGGGGACTTCTAGGATTAGCTCTTTTCTTGGGAAGGTTGATAGCCTTGATCCAATCAGATATAGTGTGGGTTAGAATAACTTTGTGGATCTTGGAAGGCATTTGGTTTGAAGGTTTCTTGAAAGAAATAGATGCAGAAAATGAAGGAGACATACGATGACTAGTCGCATGGGTTAGTGAGGACTTTGTAGGACGATCGGTTCAGAAGAATGATCTTTTCCTAGGTCTAAGTTCCAAACCACTTAGCTATAGACCTAACTATAAGTTAATAACCATAGTAGCGTTACATTGCTATGGCTATGTGGGAATCTCAACCTATATGGATGGACCAAACAATAATTGGATTGATGGTGGAGAGGCATGTGCTGAAGGATGAGAAGGATGTTAATAGGGATTCCCATCTAGGAAATGGAGAATGAGCTCTATAGTACTTCGGAGGGTAGTAGTGATGCTGAAAAGAAGTGTGACTTGAAGATTCATGTGGAGACATGGGTTGCTAAACATAGTACCCATATGGATCTAGCTACCTGTAAGCATACTTCTACCTTGGTTGTGGCATCCACATGCCCCACAACTATGGGTGTTGCTACTAATGAGAATATTCATATGGTTGTAGTGGAGCTCAACTAGGATAATAAGCTTGTTGTTGATAGAACTACCTAGGATTGCCTTAAGGATAAGGCAATCTACTGGGTGTTTGCCTTCTTACTAGTCTAGGATTCAGAGCGTACACCCTAGACTCTTGTAAGTGTGACACAATAGGCCAACATTCCTTAGGATGTTCATATTAGCAGATGTTACACCCACCATCATCATTTGATTCTAACTCCACAACCTCCTCTATTGTAGTAGCCTTGCCCTTATCCCTTTGGTAGGCATGTTTAGCTTCCTTCCTTCTCCTACGATCAAGATCACTATTTTGATTTTTTAATTCCTCTACAATTTTTCGAGTTGTTTGGAATTTTTCATACAAAGATTCCCACATTTTGTCCAGTTTGGCCAAAATTTTGAAAATAGGTTTTTGAATTGGAAATGATTTTCGCTACACCACTTAATCAAGTGGAACCTACTCATTATCATAGAATCAAACTTCCCTTTATCTAATCTAAGGATCTTAATTATATTCAGCACTTTTTTCCTTAATTCTCCTTCCTCTTTTGCAACCTACTCAATTAGCCTTTAGATCTGATGGGCTCTAAGTTTTGATAGTCTTCCTTAGGCATAGCCCCCAAGACTTCTCTTCATTTTTTATTATAGCTCATCTATGATATGGCAAAGCTATTCCTATTGAGAATAATCATGGCTAGGACATCTATGCAAAAGAGAATAATACTAGCCCATGGTTGCATCCAAGGGTTCATGTGTTCCTTGTTGGGATCCTTGAATTTGCTTTCTCAAGTTAGACACTCTGGAGTATGTTTGAGATTTGTCATTAAATAGCTCAAGCATCATACTTATCTACAAATTGATTTTGTCTCCAAAGAGTGGTACCAACTTTCTGCTTCTTTTATGAGTGTCTTGAGAAATAGCTTAAGTTTTTTCCACTCATTCTCAAAGTATTACAAAGCATAAGCATCATGAAAGGCTTGAAGATAGGTCTGTAGATTTGAGTTATATCCCCCTCAAATCTAGAAATATCGTTCATATACAATCTCTTGATTTTGCTATCTTTCACATGCCTAGTTGGAATTTTAACTACCTCTATGATGTTAAGCATGCTTCGAGTTCAAGAAAAGGCTCATCATCATCATGATTTTGATGATGCCTATGATGTCCTCTACGGTTTCAATCAGATTCAGAGGAGGAAGAAGAAGATGTAGATGAAGAGGATGAAGAGGGAGGAGGACTACCACTACCATGGTATCTACCATCTCCTCTATGCTTATCACAACCATGATCATTTAATTTATCTTCATCATGATGCTTGCCCAAGTGCCTCCCTTGACTTCCACTTTTGAAGCCGCCACAATCATGGGACCCACTCTTGCCTAAAGTAGGATTGTTGATAGTGGACTATAAATTTGAGTTCAAGTATCTTTCACTAGAGTCAAGGGGTGGAGAATATTCATGTTGAGAACCCCTAGAGGAAGGATCTTTATTATCTTCTTGGTTTAGCAAGAATAAGGGGTTAGTGAACCATTTTCCCTTTGTAGCTTCATGGTACTTCTCCTAGTGTTGATTTCTTTTGCATTGTGTTTCAGTGGGATCCTACACAATGTATTCTTCATGAAGATCCTAGATGCCCAACCTCTTAAGAGTTTGGAGCAGCATCCCAAGAATAGATCAATCATGTGGCAATACAACGTTACCCTCCATGTCTCTCCATTGCAACTGTTCATCTTGGTACATAATGAAAGTGAAATGAGACACAAACTCATCTAGATGAGTATACACCACTTTGAATTTTTAGGGCATTGGCGGTTTCAATTCATCATGCCTATGAGAAGAAGAAATATTCACTTACAAGAAAAATAAAATGTGCTTTAATTATAATTATTATTAGTATTCTAATGATTGCAACTTTAGGGTTCATTTCAACAATCTTAAATAATTTTTACTAAGTCCTAAATAGCACACATCACTAACTAAAAAGTACTTGACAATGGTATCAATGATGAGTGGTAGGTAACCCTACATCCAACCATACGAATCACAAGTGTTCACGCATGATCCGGTCAAATTCCAAAGACTTATAGGTTTTAACGCACACTCATCTAGGAAGTAAATCAACTATTGCAATCATTGTCTTCCCAATTACACTTGTGAGTACAAGGGTATGATCAAGTATAATTGAGGCATATGATTTTTATCATTTTTATGTTTTTGTGTTCCAAGTTGCCTAAGAATTTAATTACTAAATTAATATAACTATCTAACACTTGACTAATCCTAACATAGGCATCCATTTCCACTTGCCATACACATACTAGACACGTATAATGTTACTAGGTTACCAAATGTTAAGCGTTACTAGCATTACCAAGTGTTACATGTATGCTCAAAGTGGTCATACTTATGTGTTTTAATTAACCATTGTTTAATCTAGATTAATTAATTAATTACTTAATTACATAAGAGAAATTGCTTAAATATTAAATGCTTAAAGAAAAAAATTAAACTAATCAAGTGTGATCAGAAATATCTTCTTTATTGTCACGCAGACTCAAGTGCTCAGGTATAACAATGCTTGAATAATGATCCATATACTTGTTGACGTCTACTATGGACATTTAGAAAATATTCTAACGTTCGAGAAGAAAAAATACTAGAGCTTCGCTACAACTTATGAAAGGAATATCATAAATGTAGTAGAAGGTGCACATTTATAGGCAAAATAGGGTGCCTTGATGATGGTACACATCAACGGGCCAAACCCTACGTTGATGAGATCCCATCGATGAGGTCACATTAATGGCATCCCATTGACGTGGCCAAATCATGACGCTTCATCATACTTCCATGATTGAATGAAAACTCATCCCAAGTTCTTTACAAAATTTGGAAAGGTATCAGATTATTGATTGATAACACAAACACACAAAAACCATGATAAAAACTAAGTGCATGAGTGTACAGTTTTACATTGATTACAAAATTTTGGTGTTCAAAACAAGAAAATTGAACACCAGGATAAAACTAATAGACACAATTCCTCAAATGATGTGAAGATGTTGGAGAAGATAAAACGGTCCCAGGTAGTGGAGGCTCTAAGGGGCCTTTTCCTTCTTTGGATGCATGCGATGGTTGAGGCAATTGTCATTGTCCTATGACTGCTAAAACTTATAATGGAAGATGAAAGGCATCCAACAATGCCTTCATCTAATCCTCCTTACATGAGGAATCATTTACAGTACACACAACATCAACAGTGAACTATTTATGTTCGATATCGAACACTCTAAGTACATTACGCAGCTCTTGATAGTCATTCATTTGCTTGGCTAGGTTCTTAGTAGTTGATCATTCATTAGTGAATTTTGCTTTAAGAACCTCGAGTTCAGCATTGGAAATCTCAATCTTCTGCTTGGTGTCTTTGTGATGCTTGAATTCTATCTCGTACAACAAGTACAAGTTGGTCACTTAGTTCTCCAATTCTAACCATGGCCTACCAGTAATTAGCATTGCTAAGTTTGCATAGTGGAGATTGGCAAGTTCCATGTGCTCCATCATCTCCTAAATCTGTAACTCCTTCATGCAAATTTTTGCTTTGTTGTATGCATTTAACCCATCAAATATAGGCTGCCATACATTGATTCCTTACCAGAGTTGCTGAAGGGCCTCATTCACCTTTGCCTTTGATAATTGGATTTCTTTTTCATTGATTTATTTTTGTACATAGATTTGATCTATGTAATGGTTTTTAACTCTCTCAAATTTGAGAGCATTGTTCTTCCAAGTGGCTATGTTAATTGTGGACTTTTGGTGAAGGGCACGCACTTCCTCCATGGAGAGAATTTTTTTTCACTGTCACTCTCCTTAGTTCATTGTTCACTCTAGCTAACTACTCCTACTATTGATGGATAAAATCTTGCATTTGTTGCTTTTGCACATCAACATTCCATAAGCAATGATTTTTTGCAGTTAGAATTTCATTCTCATGATGCATTTGGACCAAGTTCTTTTGAATGATGTACATCTTGGCATTGGTCATGAAATAGTTAAAGATGGCCATTTCCTTTTCATTCTCAACCTTTTGAGCTTATCTTCAAGTTGCTTGAAGGCTTCATCCCTTGTTAGCACAAGGTTGAGAAATGTGGGATCGGTGAGACAGTCTCATAATTTGGCAACCTTAGCAACCAAGTGTTGGTTTTGTACTTAAGTTATTTTGAGTTGCCCCTTCAATATGATGCATTTTCCCCTCACTTATAGTAGCTTTGACTTAGTTGTGGTAATTGTATCTGAAAGGTCCAAGACATCTAGAATCAATTGCATGGTTCCCACCAATTAGTCCAGAAATTCCTCATGATGGGTTGTATTTAATCTACTAGTAATTATTCTTGTAGACTTCTACACATCTCTGAGTGTAGAAACATCTAGTACAAAAGCCATAGGTGCATTCAATGCTTCAAAAATTCTATCAACAATAAGTTCTACCATAGTCTCCTACCCATGGTGCTACATCACTAAGATAGTTTCCCCCTTGCCCTTCTCCAAATGCACCAAGAAAGTAGTAGTATTTCCAGAGATTTTTGGAATTGCTGCTTCTAAGAGAGAGATACCATTATCTCTTGGGCATCAGGATTTCATCTCATGAGTAGTTACATTCCTTGGGTTAAGAAAATTGACCCACCTTCTTTCATCTAGCTGATTGTTCGAGCCACTTTGTTGAGGTGACTCATCACTAGGTAATACATAGATGGATCTTCACCACTTGTTCCTACTCACTGCTCCTACTCATACAAGAGCTACTCTTGGATCTCATGCATGCACTCAAGAGGAGTGTGGGACTCCAACATTTTTTTGTGAGTAGATGATAGAGGTGGTGGTTACTACTCCTCTTCTTGGATGACTTTAGCGGGTTATTCCTCCCCTCTTGCACAATTTCTGGATGAGGCATGGAAAGGGGAGTGCCTTCCTTTCACATTCCTTTTCTTTAAACTATCTCTATCTCAAAATAGATTAGCTATGGATGGTTGATGAGGTATCTACTACTTAGACCAGTACACATAAAGGCAGAGACGGTTGTTATCTTGCTTGGCCTCATCATTGGATTGAAGTGAAAGGCTGCAATCTTGAAATATGCACATTTCACCATGGTTAGTTCACCTAACTCCTGACAGTCTACTTCATAACACTGTTGCATCCATTCCTTCTTGAGGCCAGGATCTACCTACATTGGGATCTCAACAAGGTTTGCCCTAGTTTCTAGTAACCCAAGGGACTCTCCAATGACTTTCAGTGAGTAAGACACTAAAATTTTCTTGATTTTGACTATTGAATTGGCTTGCTAATTATTGCAGAACAAGTATATTTCTCCCATGTACCACTCCCCATTGGAAGTGATTGCGGGCCACATGGGAGAGTTCTATAGTTGAGCTTTAACTTCTAGTGGTGTGAACTCTAAGAAACATCCAAAGTTTAACTCTTGGAGCACAAATTTTTGGACCTCCTTATTTGTGATCTATTGGAGGTAGGCCTCTGTTAAGGTGACCTCAAGGTTTGGTCTAGGCTGAGGTGCCTCATCTTGATGAGACTGTTCTATTGCAACTGCTTCTTTGGGAATCTATCAAATAGACTCCACTTTGGCCTCCTTTTAAAGAGGTCCTGTGGCATGGATTTTTACTTGCTCATGGGGATATTATTAGTCCCTTCCTATTCTTTGCTATTTGTCCCTTCATTGGGATAGTCCTCCTTCTTGCACGCCCTTTCCTTTAGGTGCCATCTATGGTCAAAACATAACCAAGGATTAGCATTCAATGTGTGACTTATAATATCTAAGTATCTTTTCTTGTTGGGCAATTACACTTAGGCTAAGTTTGGACCATGGAAGATTGATTATTTTATTTTTATTTTAATGATTTTTCACTTAGAATGTTATTGGAGCTTGTTGGAAGGGTTTAACTCTCATGATTTTATGTGTTCATGTTGATTTCTTAGTTAAATATTTATGGGAGTTAGAAATTTTTCTGAAAAAATTTTCATCAAAAACTTAAGGTTTGTGGCCTCCATGATGAAGAGCTTACCTCTAGTAGCTATCGGGTCAAAGAATAGAGTGAATCAGACAAATGATTAGGAAGATATGGCTCTTGGAAGGTTCT
>MNCI01023058.1:469532-480202 GCA_015680685.1 Gnetum montanum | reverse complement strand
TTTCCTACTTATTCGACGATACATCACATAAACATCTCAATATGTTTAGTAAGGATTTATTCACCACCTCCATTTGACCATCAGATTATGAATGATATGCACAAAAAATTCAACTTTATAACTAAAATTATCCAAAGGAACCTCCAAAGGTGACCTGTGAACTGGGAGTTTCTATCACTAACAATATTTAAAGGAATTCCATGGAACTTCACAACATGCTAGAAAAATAAATTTGCAACATGAGAAGTATCACTTTCCTTCCTGCATGGAATGAAATGTGTCATCTTGAAGAAACTATCCAAAATAATAAAAATTGCATCATTTCCACTTTTGGTTTTTGGAATGCCACTTACAAAATCCATAGACACACTTTTCCATGGATCCTTAGGAATTGGCAAAGACATATGAAGTTCATCCACTCCTTTACCTTTTTTGAAATTCTAAAAAGTCAAAATTCCTTCACGAATTTTGAAACTTCAATTGCTATATTAGGCCAAAAATAATGCCTACCTAGAAGTTCCAATGTTTTATCTTTGCCCATGTGACCTACCTAGAAGTTTCATATAAAATGTTTTTTCCAAAATCACAATTAGGAATACATATTCTGACATCATTTCCTCAGATGTCATGGAAAACATCAAACATACATTATATCAAACATTGTGCATAAGAAGACAATATACCAGACATCAAATATATGTCAAATTCAACATTATGCATAAAGGAAATAATAGAGAAAATGCAAAAGAAGAAAGAAAGAATGCTTTATTGATATAGAATAGTGTATCTAGATCATGCTCTAAGTGTTCCTTGGGGTTTTCTTTCTTTGGCATCTATCCCTTAGATGCAATCCAGCACTACCACCATGGTTAGGCCAACAACGCAGCTAGAAGGAATGGCCAATCCTCTTCCCATCCCACTTCATCTAGCTCCTATGACTTACTTGTACTAGCTTTTCCACTCCATGCCTATCATGACCTCTAAGCCCAGGTATAAATGCCTTAGGCCAAACCCCCAAAGGTTACCCCAAGAGACATGTTTGTTATTACAATGCACACTTTTGGGTATCAATTATAACTACTGTTATGGGTCTTATTATAATAACAAAACACTTGTTATGAAGAGGCATCATCTTTGTTATGTAGCAACATTATTTAGGAATGAGGACATGACACATATCTTTCAATTTTTAAACAATAGCACATCTTAAATATGATAGTCCCTCAACTAGTCTATTGTACTCATCAATGGTTCTATTAGGCTTCTCCAAACTTGCCTAAAATTAACATCATGCTCATACAAGGAAGAAAAATCATTCATATCTTCCACATGAGAGATACTAAAATTAACCACATGAACCCTAGATAATGCATTAGCTAGTACATTAGCTTTTTCACTTTTGTGATTCAACACAAAATTGAACTCTAATTGTACAACCCACTTCATGTGCTTTGCACTCAACTTCTTTTGTGAGTTTAGAAATTAAAGTTTCTTATGGTTCATAATCAAACTAAACTTCCTAGGCAACAAGGACCATCTCCAATGCTTGGTTGCTTCAAGAATAGCATACAACTCCTTCTCATATATGCAATATTTTTCACATGACTTATTCAACTTTTTAGAAAAAAACAAAGAGGCCTACCTTCTTTTGAAAGTAATCCACCAACAACAATTCCAATTGCATATACCTCCACTTGAAAAAGCTTGTAAAAATCTAGAATTACAAGCACTAATTCACTGGTAATACTTGATTTTAATAAACTAAAGCTTCCTTGGATTTCATTATCCCACACAAGATATTTATTTTTCTTTAATAAAGCAAGCATAGGTCATGAAATACCACTAAAATGTTTTATGAACCATCTATAAAAGCCTACTAATCCAAGGAATGATCTTATCTTCCCAACATTCTTAAGAGTTGGCTAATTCCTAATAGCCTTTACCTTGGTAGCTTCTATCATAATTTGATTTTTAGAAACTACATGTCCCAAATATGTGATTTTCCTTAGGAAGAAATGATTTTTCTTCATATTGATCACCAAGTATGCCTCCACCAACTTAATACAACATTCTCAAGTGATCCAAGTGCTCTTACTCACTAGAGCTATACACTAAAATATCGTTAAAGAAAATAATACATCACTTACTAGTCAAGTCATTTAATACATAATGTATCAACCTCATGAATGTAGCAAGTCCATTTGTGAGCCCAAATGACATCACCAACCACTCAAACAATCCATCCACTATCTTGAAAGTTTCCTTTCACTTATTACAAGGTATGACTCTAATTTGATAGTAACCATTCTTCAAATCAATTTTACTAAAAATTTCAACATTGTTAAGGACATCAAGGATATCATCCATCCTTGGAATAGGAAACATGTACCTTATTTCCATTTTGTTCATGGCATTGGAATCAATGCACATCCTTCATTCATCATTATCCTTCCTTGGCACATGCACTATTGGAATTGCACAAGATGAAATGGATTTTCTCACAAAACCATTTGCAACTAACTCCTCTACTTGCCTATGCAATTCAGACCACTTATTTGGTTCCATATGGTGAGGTCTCTCATTTGAAATGGTAGCACCTAGAATAGAATCACTCTAATGTTATACATTCCTCCTTGATGGCAATCCACCCAATTCTTCTTTTAACACCTTGGGAAATATCTCCTTCAAGCCTAGTACACTTGTTGGAAGTTCAACCTTTACATCATCATGATTAGAAGCAACTATTGTCATAAGAATAAATCTAGAACTTGTTTCATCATATTCTTTAATGTATTTCCTCTCTCATAGAAGTATTAAAGAAGCATTAAGTGAACTTTACTGCCTTACCTATTCAGCTATCATGGGAACCAACTCATGAATTCCATCAAGTCTAGACTCCATAAATTTCTTACTCCATTAAATTGAGCACCATTGTTAAAAATTTCAAGGTCTACCATGAATTATATCACCACAATATCTTGGAAGCACATAATACTTCACAACATCATGAAAATCTCCAATTTTAAACTTCAAAATACGTTGTTTTCTCACCTCTTGGGAATAATATCTAGACAACAAATGCATCTTATGAGGTCTAGGATGAGGATTAGTTACTAAACCCAATCCAGAAATGACTCTAGAAGAAATAACATTTTCTTCGTCTTCCTCATCAATAAAAACATGAATCTATTCCCCACTAAGCAAACATATATCCCTAATCAAAAATAAAAATTTTCTATTAGGATGATATCCTCTATTCACATTCTCCAAGAATGAAAAAAAATTTAATTTTAAAACATTCTTCATTTTTAAAGCATTAGGATTATCTCTCTGAAAACCATGGCTTGGTGTCTCCTCCACCTCCATGGTTTACACATCTTTTTCCTTGGCTAACTTATGAAGTAGACATTCTCATTTCTTATGACCCCATTCTCTACACTTGAAGCACTAGATTCTTGATGAGTTGTTGCCTTGACCCTTACCTCCCTTACCTTGGCTCCTTTTGGCTTTACCCTTATCATTACCTCTTTAAATCTTCTTGTCATCATCACCATCCTTATCTTTAGATCTAGACTTGGATCCCTTTTTAGATTTGCATCCCTTCTCCTTCCCCTTGGAAGTTGGGTTGCTCCTATTTCCAAATCCACTTTACTTTTTCTTAACTTTAAGTACCAAATCATAAGCCTCACCAATGGTTTGTGGCTTATAAAAAGATAACTCCTACTAGCATGCCATTTTAACACCTCATAAAAATATTGAAGCCTATTTATACTTCTCCCAATTTTCACTAGCTCAATAAAATAGATCATAAAATTTGATGTATAATTCTTTGACATCCTTATCAACTTGCCTTAGGAATTTTAACTTCATAATGGTCTTTTCTCTATGATGAGATTGTTTAAATTTTTTATCAACTTATATTTCTTCATATCTTAATCTCTAATGGGTTGACTATTTCATCTTTGATAACCTTTGAACTCCTTTTTCCAACAAGTATAATTCATTACTTCTATTTTGGATTTAGAAATAGGTAACCTCAAGTTATTTAGTACCTCTTTCAACTAGAAATGCTTCTCAAGTACCTTCAGCCAACTTGTAAAAGCATTGTTTATATCTACATAATTTAAAATCTTCAACTCCATGTACAGAAGTCTTACAACATTTTTGAACACTTTAACAAGCATTGCCTCATCTTCCTCATCAAGCTTGCCTAGAGAAAAAGTATGTACTATAGTTGGAGTCTTCAAAATTCTCATATGAGGAATAGGATTCCCTCCTACTAGAATCCTTGGTGAATGGATTCGTACACTCCCATAGCTAGATTATCATTTCTTATCATCTATTCCATATCCACCTAGTCATAAAATTTTTCATTTAAACATGCATGCTCATCACCTCAGCATGTTTGGATATGGCTAGAATCAGCATTTCTACGTGTCATTACATTGATTTCATCCAACTGAGTAACCATCATTTGGAAGATAGATTTCATGCTTTCCATGTCTCTATTTAGTGTTTGCACTTGTTTCTTCTTAGGAACCATCAAAAATGAATAACATCCTTGAAACAAGTTCAAGATACACTCAACCAAAACCTCTAATACCAATAATGCTAGAGCATGTTCACTCCAATATTAAATCACCTTTAACTACTAAATCTAGATCTTTTGAAAAGATAATTAATTGGCTAGAAAATAAGAAAACTAGCTATCTTCAATTATTCAATTAGAAGATTATGACAAGGTTCCCAAAACCCATAAAACATCAAGACCTCTCAAAAACATTCAAATAATATTGCAAAGCATTAGGCTCTATAATCACACCATTTCTATTCTTAATACAAGAAAAAACTGATAGAGATATTTTTCCATAACTGAGAATGAGATCTTAAGATATAAATAAGACTCTAAACACATAGGCTAACAAATAACACAATTAACCTTAGAGCTGTAACCTCTATGAACTCACTCAATGTTCTCTTCTACACCTTGCCCAAGATCTCATCAAATCAAGAGCACTTATTCAGAAATCCCCTCTATCAAATCTCTGTTCCATAAGCATTAAACCATTCATATTTATTAGAAAACAAGATAAAGAAAAAAAACCAAGGAAACTTTCCTCAAGTCCCACTTGAAGATCCTTCATTATTTCTCATCCTTTTCTACGTTTTTCTATTATTTCCCGAATTGGAATGGCCAATTCTAGAAGTTTTCCAACCATACAAGTTGTCTTTGTCTTTGGGAAGAGATCTCTTACAAAAATCTCATCTTTAGCCAAGACATCTACTATTTTTGGGAGACATCTCCTCGCTAGCCAAGACATCTCGTTTTGTCCCAAAACATCTTACTGAGACATCTCCTCTATGCAGAAGACATCTTCACTCTACGTAAGATGTCTTCTCTCAATTAAGACATCTCTTATTAGCCCCAAGATATCTTCTATGAAGACTCCACTCCCTGCCAAGATGTCTCCTTGACCTCCAAGATGTCTTTATAGAGTCTGAAACCTGCAAAACATACATATAAGAATGACCAAGGGGATCAAAAGAGATGTCCCTATACCATCTAATTATCAATGTATATTGATGCTTTAAGTTATCAAGTGTTGAGGAGGTCATAGGCAAGATAAACCATTAATATTATTTATTATGACAAGATATGAAGTAGTATTTGTCAATGATGCTATAGCAAGAGCTAAATTTTTGCTATCATGATGTAACACCCCCTAATCTAGTCTTATCCTAGAAAGGCATTACTTAATGAAATTAAGTCAAAACATAATAAAATCAATAGGGTGTTAACTGAAATAATAGAAAAAGTAGTAGGAATCCAAAAACAAGTGTCAAGGAGTCATTAAAAAGAAATGAATTAAATATAATATTCCAATGTCAATGGCCCCTTGCATATAAGAAAAAGCTACCCTGTGCATTAGATAAAATAGTTTGCATGATCCTAATACTCATGAAAAAATATCTAGTAACCAGGACATTAATATAATAGTGAAATATACAAACATATATTACATCTATAAAAATAAGGACCATCATTTGGAGTAATGGTAAGATGCTCGTTTCTAAAGTCAAAGACCTAGGTTCAAGCCAAGGCATAACCACTCAAAGAAGTTAGGCTTTCACTCATCTAACAATCCTCTTAGAACTCCACCTACCAAGATGAGCATTCTGGCTTTGGGTGATGATTATTATATTAAATTTATAAAAAAAAACACTAGGCATCCATCATATAAAATGATATCTAATAATGTATGGAAAATAATAAGTTATGTGTTCAAATACCCAAACATAAATAAACACTAAAATGTAAAACTAGGCTTGCACCAAAGATAGGCAAGTATAAAATCGACATGTACCAATCAAAGGGTACTCCAAGTACAATAATATTAGCTAAACATTACAACTTAAAAAGAAATTACATAAATCTAAAACACTAAATAAAATGCTATAAATTCATAATGTCTAATATAACCATTAATCTCATCATTTAACTCCTCTTCACTGATACCTATTTTATTTAGGAGGTAAAAACAAACAAGAACTTTATTCCATGTGATTAAGTAGTAGAAATAAATTACAATTAGTTCCTTAGAGGTTTTAGAACCAAATATAAGGTAGTTGGATAGACATACATAAAGGTTGCTACTTCCAAAATGCTAGTACCAAAATATCCAAACTAAAATTCTACCACCATCCATCCTAGATTTTGTGGAAGCTAGCATCAAACTCTTAGTTTTATACGATCAAAAGTTGCAATGGTTACTCATTGTGCATAATAAGAATTTCCAAACAAAAACCAAAACTAAACATAAATGTATATGTAAGACTTATTTATATTTCTTAATCTAGTAGAAATGTTATCCATAATACTATCTTAGTTTCTATTATCTACTAGAAGACACAGATGCCTTCTCCTATGAGTATGATTAAAGGCCATGACCATAATAAATTCACTACTATATATAAAGAATGATTGAAAGATGCCACAGGGGTTTTTTAAAACTAACAATCAATTCTCTCCATGTTAGCTTTACTAAACTAAAAGATACATACCATGAAATGCTTCATACATAAGGACCATCAAACAAATAACATTAGTAGAAAAATATAATCAAATAGACTACTACCCAAGGTGGTGGGAAAACATTATCAAATGTATTATGTGATGTTTTATCAAAAGTGACTCCTAAATATTAACTTCAAATTACCCTAATAAATTACAAGTTTTAGATAAGGGTTTAACTTTTTCTTTCTCTATTTGTTAGCTAAAAATTATGTTTCTAGTGCCCAAACTTTACTTGCATTTCCTAGATCATCCAAATGACCTCTTTTTTCATTTATTCTTGCCATGATGTATTTTTGTATGTCCAATATTGACAATGTGACTTTTGTCATGATCCCTACCATAATTCATAAAGAAATTCATGACAATCATACAACCTCAAAAAAGACATTGGAATTCATAGGTTAATACAGGTAAATTTTTATCCTTCAGTGCATAAGTCATGGAAGGAGAAATTAAGACCAAAAGACCTAAACAAGTCAAAAACCCTGATAATTTGATAAATAGAATAAAAGTTATGGATGCTAGAACCTAAAATAAGTAAAACATAGGTAAATACCAAGTTTTATATAAGTTTATAACTCAATGCTACCAAGTAGAATCTAACTTGTGACCTATGGTAACTAGGCCAAGACCCTTACTACTAGGTTAACATCTTATTTTCAAGAATAATTGTAGGTGTTCTTTCCCCATCCCAAGAATTGATTTTACATTTGAGGTTTTCTTTTTTTATTTTCCAAAACATAATTCCTTCTTTTATTGGCCAAAACATTATTCCTATTTTTTTCTTTTGGCAAGTTGCAAGCATCCTCTTCTATTTATTCTTAATACTTGCTACTTATTCCTCCTACAACATTACATAATTGTAAAATACATTATTGAGGGGTGAAACTCCTTGAAAATATTTTATGTTTTTGCAATGAATAGAGTCAATTTTTATCTTTTTTCCTGAAATAGCTTTTTATTACTTCCTCAAACCTACAAGGTCTATTAAATGGAGGAAATGTACATAGCATGTATAACAAACACGTCATCGATAAAGTTACCAAGTTTCCTTGGTGGTACATCAAATAGGTCTTTCAGCTTTTAGTTGTAATTTTCTATTTATGATGATAATGCTCTAAAATAGGACATTTTACTCCTTGATTGCATAGATGATTGGTTCTCTCTTCTTGTAGAGTCTTGATCCATCTAGTTGTTTCAATTCTAACATAGGAAGAGCTCAATTTTCCTTGGCTAATTTGATATCATAGATGAAGAGATATAGGGGCATATAGATATGCTACCTTTTTGTTCATGCCTCCTCTAATGTTATTTAGGTAGAATTATTTTTTAGCTATTGGATTATCCCATATATGTAAAGTACTTTTTTTTCAAATACTCTTAAGTAGTTTTTTTTTTGTATCAAAATGAATAATTTTTTCCTCAGTGTTTCATTTTTTGAGCTAGACCATTCTCTCATGAAACCACCCTTTTTGTTGTGTAGCCACTAAGACTTCATTTGAAAATTTAGTCACTATGCTAGAATAGAGATTGCAAACATATGCAAAAAATTAATAAAGGTTTTCTATCTCTAAGAGCAACATATCTACTTCTAGAAGCAACAAATCATATTTACAAAGTACATAGCTCAAACATGTATTAAAACCAAAATATAATATAAAAACACAAATTACAAGTATAGCACATGAAGGTACAAGGCATAAACACAAAGCATAGACTATAAAACAACATATCTGGTGTTCAAGACACAAGACAAACCAACTAGGAAGAGGTATTAAGAACCAGGATGTTACACATGGGTAGTCAACTTGACACTTGATAACATTTGTATGATGAGTTTTAACTTATGCTTTGTAATTTTGATGAGCCATTCCAATCATGCCTTCCAAGGAATAATAATAAGAATCCTTGAAAATGCATTTCCATAACCATTAGAAAAGTAAAATTTTTTGGGTGACGAATAATGTAAAGATGGAAAATACTAATGTCTCTCAAACTATAGAGACTATGAAGAATTATGAAGCTTTTGATTTTATTTTACCTAATGATTTATATGAATCCTTGTCAAAAGATATCACCTCATGATACATATTTTTACAAATTATTAGATTTGTTTGTCCAAATAATGGTCTTACACCTATGATTTAAATTATTCTTGAATGCTATAAAATTAATGTTTTGCATGCCTACTATTTTTCAAAATCTTTTTTGCTAATTAAACTAGCAAATTTTGAAATGGTTGAGAAATCATTGGATCTTAAAGTTTTGATGGATCAACGTAATACTTTTATTACTAGGAAATAAAAAGTGGATTTGTATCCATATTCTTTTGATTATTCTTAAATTCCTTGCTAGATTAAATTAGAAAATCTTCCTATTATTTTTCAAATTTTTAAAAGTAAAATTGCTAGCAGCATTGGCACAATCCTAAATATAGAGTTAAAAACATTACTAGGCGGTGTGCAATGCACATGCTATTGTGTAGAGATTGATTTATGATAGAAGAAGATAGATTTAAAAGTTAAGACCAGTTTTTTTTCCCAAAAAATTACATATTATAATTGCAATAATGTTACATATATTATCATTATGAAGGCCATGTTATTGGAATCTATCTTATTCTCAATAAAAAAAGTGGTTCATGTGAAAAATAAATAACAATTTTTAGAAAAGAAAAATAATGGTATTCCTAGCAAGTACAAATGAAATCTTCTTCAAAAAGTTTTCAACCTTTTGCTAATCCTTCTAATTCTAGAGATGCCAATAAACTCTTAATATTTAAAGCAAATTTCTTTTTAGGAAAAAGGAAAATTTTAGCAGGGACCAATAATAAAACTACTATGTAGTTGGATTTCATCTAATGAAAAATAAAAAGAAGATATTTGCAACTACTACTTTCAATTAAAAAATCCCCAAAGATATCTCATTATCTCTCTACTTCTATTACTATTCTAAATGTTATTTTATCGATAATGTTCTTTCACTTATTAGTGACATGGATTGTGAGATAAATCCTAAGCTCAAAAAATCAAGGATGCAAGCCTCCTCTCTTACATCTTAATGTTAGTTTTTTAATGGAATGTTTGAGACCTTTCTAATAGTTCCTAAGAAAATATTTCCAAGGAGTATCTTTCAAACTGGCATTTATCTTCAAATTTTCTTTTCCAACAAGAAATTAAGATTTTAGCTTATGATATTAGTTTTATTTCTTAATAAACTTTAAAAATTTCATTGTTATTTTTTCTGCTTCTTATGAATTTAATAAAATAGGTATTTTTATTCTTGTTAATTAAAATTAGACTAGAAAAGTTTTGAATTTTTGCTTCAATAACCTTGAAAGAGTTATTTGGATTATTTATCATAGTAAAAAAAAGGTGATTTTGGATTATGTAGTATTTATGCTCCTATTACTTCAAAAGTTTGATTAAGTATTTGAAAATATCATTTATCTTTGCTTAAAGTTTCTTGGACTACTAGAGGTGACTTCAATATGATTGAATTACATTTAGATAAATTTGATGATCTTCCTCCTAATATATCTTCTTAAGAAAAAGAATATTGATGTAATTTCAATGAAAAATATTCTCTTTTTGAT
>MNCI01023058.1:433838-469490 GCA_015680685.1 Gnetum montanum | reverse complement strand
AGAAAAAATTCCACTGGTGATATTAATTAGATTGACTAGTGGTAATGAATTACTTATAGAGTCAAAAATTATGCTAAATCATTTGGAAAGTACTTTGCTAAGCATAAGCATAAAGTTGAAGAAGATATTGTAAAATCATTAAAGAAAATACAAATTATTTTAGCACAAAATCCCTTTGATTTTGAAACTCAAAAGCCTTAGCTAAAGCTCATTATGCTAAACAATGTTCGAATCCTTTTGAAGCTAAAACTTCTCTTTTCAAAAGTCTCATGGGTTGGCAAGAAATTGAAGACGAACTTTGGAAGGAATTTTTTAAAATTTCTTAAAGGAAAGGATCAAGTGCCTAAGATAAAATCACTTTATATTAATGATTTCATCATTAAAGATCTTGAAACTATTAATAGTTTTTAGTAAATCATTTTTCTTTTAGTTTTTCTTCTAAAAGTCTTAGTGGTGTAGGGACACCTCTCTCGATCCCCTTGTTCTACCCTACATGCCATGTGTCTTCTTGTATTTTGTTGAGGATTATTCTTGGATGTTTTGGAATGTTTTGGGATGTTTTTGGCTCATTTTGATGAGTTCAGGGGGTTTTAGGATCTATGGGGGCTTGTTTGGAGGCATACAAAGACTCCAGGCATCAAAAGAAGCATTTTTGTATTTTGCACCTGTAGGTGAGATGTCTCACCAAAAAGTGGAACATCCCAAGACCAGATGGGACGTCCCAAAAAATATAGTAGATGTGCCACATAAGAGCTAGGTTTCCATAGGAGACATCCTAGTAAAGCCAAAGATGACCCAGACGCATGGGGAAACTTCCAAAAATGCCCATTCCAATTTAGGAAATAGCCAAAGCAAGATGGAAAAGGCTAGGGAGAAGGTGAGAAGACTTTGGAAATAGCTATAGAGCCTCAAGTTAAGTTGAGGAAAGGTTTCTAGGATTTTTACTTTTAGGTTTCTTATAAATATTGATGTAATTCACCATTGTTGGGGCAAGAAAGAGCATAACCATAACATGAGCAACAGAGAAGGCTCATGAGAGCTAAGCGAGAAGAGCTTGTGCAAGAAGAAAGCTTGTACAAAAAAGAGCAAGTGAGAGGTAAGGGAGAGCACTTGAGAGAGGTTAGGAGAATATCTTATGAGTGTCTTGTCTTGAGCTTAGGCTCCATTGTGAGAAATTGAGGATTGATAGGGGACAACTATGAGGATCGAGAACTTAGAAGGGGGGTTGAATAAGTTCCCCAATTTTAAGTTAAACCTATCATACAAATCAAACCAAAAATTACATGGTTCCCTAACTTGGGTAGTCCACACTCATAAGGTAGATTTTTTGCACATATTCAAACCTTGTTTCTTTCAAAATGTGGTTTCGAGGACACTACAACCTTTACAAGATTTGAGCTCCACTATGAAGAGTTTTTTCACTGCAAAATCTCTCAACTCCACAAGGTTCCAACAAGCTAAAATGTGTTTACAAGGATCCCACAACCTTTACAAAATTGAGCTCCACTCCGGAGTGTTTTAATGTTGCAAAACCACTCAATCTCGTAGGATCCTAACAAGCTCAATACAGATGCCCTCTCACAAGAAGCACATTAACCTAGCAGAGCAACAAAGAAAGAGAAAGAAAAACAAGAAATGAGCGTAACTCAAATTACAGGTCCGTGTACTTTGAAGCACATGTACTACAAATAATTAATCAAATGATGTGATAATGAAGTACAAAAGTACATCAGCAAAGAATATACAATGATTAATTTGATGTTGACATTTCTTGCTAAATTCCCAAGAATTTGATGTCTTCTTAAAGCTTCAGAGTTTTCCTAAACACCTTGGAATTAGTGCAATGGCTAGTATAGACATCTCTCTTAAAGTTAGGATGTCTATGTGAGATCTACCTTAGTTCTGGAGAGATGTCTCCTTGAAAAATGAAATTTCTCTTGCAAGATTTCTCTAGGGAGATGTTTATTCTACAATGAATATGTCTCCTAAAAACAATCAACATCTCTTCAAATTTTGGTTGCTTGAATTGTGAGGCTGCCTTCCATCAATTTTCCTTCTTCCCAAACCTCCAAGGTTCTTCATTTAACTCGTAGCCTTCATTTTCTTTCATATTTGTCCATGCTTTTATCTTGGCTATGTAGTCACCATTTTGATATGTCATTGTAGATTTCATTTCCTTAGGTTTCATTCATGAACTGCAAGATTAACGCACATAAAACCAAACTATGTTCTCCATTTTTCTTAAGGTTTTGACATACCAAAAGGTCAACAAAGTGTGGCCTCTAAGATCCTTGGGAAAGTTGTGAGTTGAACCTGGCTCCTCATTTTATGTATTTTCTATGTATTTTAAGAATTACCTTAATATAAGGGATATTTTCTCCATTTTATTATGTTATTCTTATTTTCTAAGCTAGATGTGCTTGGAAGTTATGGATTGGATCCTATTGGGATGTATTGAGGTGTAACCCTTGCACTATTTAGTAAGAAATCCTTCCAGGCCTCTAGTATGCATGCTCCTCCTCTTACAATGGAAGTATATCAAAGTATTCTCAAAGCATAAGTTATAGTAGAGGAAATAAAAAGTACCAACCTTTAGTTTAGTAGATGATAAAAATTCAAGATTTGATGGGTTTCCTATTGAATTTTTTAAGAAGTAGTGGGACATCATAAAATATGATCTTTTTCATATTTTCCAAAAAGCCCATTAAAAAAGTTTCTTTTGGTAAAATATTAACAAAGTTGTGATTCATCTTCTTTCTAAGAATGGAGATATTTAGCATATTGGTAATTGAAGACCTATGACTCTTCTTAACAATATTTATAAAATTTTAGTGAAATGCATGCCTTGCTAAATTCAAAAGATTATTGAAGATATCATAATACTTGAGTAGACTAGTTTTGTTAAAGGTAGATTAGAAAGGAATATAGTTGGCTTCTAATACTAAGAAATTAATTTTTCTAAGTTAGATTATGCTAAAGCTTATGATAAGATTGAATGGAATTTCACTGTCTTGTCTCTATAAAATGGAATTTGATGATTATTTTATTCATCTGTACCTTACTTAGTGATTGATGAGCAGTGAGGTATCCCTATGCTCAACCATACAAATATGAGAGTCCATGCACGATCTAGTCAAATTTCAAGGACTAAGTGCTTATGCACCTTTGTGGAATAAGAATGGGTTGATCAATCGTTGTCTTCCCAAGCCTACGTGTATGTAATGATTGTATGGTTAAGTAAACTTGAGGTATATGATTTTTATACTTTTTGTGTGTGTTTATTTCCTGCTGCTAATAAGGGAGGAGAGAGATAAGGAAGTAACTAATTTAATTCAATGACTTATTAACTAGGCTCTAACTAATCCTAACACCAGTATCTATTCTCACTTTCTGTACACGTCCTGAACCAGTGCAACACTATTGGGATTACCAAACACTAATTGTTACTGGGTTACCAAGTGTTACATGCATGCGAAAAGTGATTGTACTGCATGTGCCTACTTAGGAGAGTTGTAGGGTGAGAGAGAATCATTAATTAACTAAGTAAAGCATTAAGTAACAGTAATTAACATTAATTAATCTATTCTGAATGTTGCAAGGTTTATCACAAAGTTTGTCTTTATTGCTATACACAAGGTGTGCTCAGGTACACAATGCTCGAATAAAGATCCATTCACTTTATGACTCCTAATGCGGGCACGTAGAAATAATTCTAACTCTGAGAGGGAGAAAAGGAAAGAGTTTGGGTAAGGGACTAAGACTAACTATGCAAACTAAGTGCACCTACCTCTTATTTATAGGAAATGAGGTAGGCTACAATATCACATACGTGATATTGCATGAAAGGCCACGATATCGCGGACACGATATCACAGATGCAATATCGTGGCTCATCATACCCCCACAACTAAATGAAAACTCATCCTCGAGTTCCTTACAAAATATTGAAAAGGTATGGGATTATGAACTGAAGGAAAATTGATAGCAACAGGGAATAATAGACTCAAAGTGCTTGGTAAACGGATTAACAAACATATTACAACATTGGTGTTCACACCCTTTGTGGTGAACACTGTACATGGCTAACATCCAAACCTTCACTTGACAGCTTGAAGAGAAAGAGGGAGAAAAGAAAATGAGGCGTGTTGCTACCAATGCCAAGATTGTGCCCTCTGTTGTTTATCCATAGCCATAGACCAAACTTGTTCCCAGCATAAATGTTCCAGCTCTAGTCCATTCCAAGTGCTTCCTCCTATCCTAGTTCATAGTTCATGTAATTTCCATCTACACATACAACATAGTCATGAATGAGCAAGGATAAGTAAGCCACAATGCAACTGATACCATGCCTTAATATAAAGCACATTGGCTAGGTTGTACTTATGGTAGAAACTAGGTTAGAGGTTTATTACTGATAACTACCAAAGGTGTAGGGGTTAGGCAAGTAGTAGAATGGATAAATTGAAAAATTTATGCCAGGGCCCCAATGACTAAGAGTGAACCTCTGGTAGCAATAAGATGGAAAAATATAAGGAATAAGAAAGATGAGAAAAAATAACAGCAACAACACCAATAAAGTGGATGTCAAAGGTGGGAATGAAATGAGAAATGATTGATTGCAGAGAACATTTAAGGAAAAAAACTTAACAATTGCACCAAAAAGGAATGCCAGTGACTCCTCCCCAAAGCAGGCTCATGCCATTTATGTCCTGACAAACCCAGAAACAAAAGAGTTCATAGGCTCTAGAAATGTCATTTGGGAGCAAGAGTTAAAAAAATTTCCCACAAGAATTTACCAAGGAAAAACAATGCATCAACCAAGATATGGACTAATCATAAAACTGGCAATGAGGTGGAAAATGGAAAGAAAGATGAAGAGTAGAGATGGAATAGAATCCCAAGAGCAAATTTGTGTAAAGTCCCTTGTGTATGTCATGGTTAATGTGACTAAGTAGAACTCATTCCAAATCTAGACTCAAACCAACCACACTAAATGACCTCGCATCAATACACTTGGCCAATTCATCCTCTTGAAGCAACAAGAATGCCTCCACAAAGAGTCACCACCATCCCAAGGAGAGTGAGATGGAGAAGAAAGAAGCGAGAAAAGGCCTTAGTTAGAGGGAACCTTCAGGCATGGGTAACATGTCTTTCCAGTGCCATAACCAGTGCTTTATTATGTCTAAGGGGTGTGCTTTGAATTCCCACTTTTTTTTTTTTTTGCATGAGAAGCACACCATGCAAATACGTATTTTTATTCACTCAGCTTCCTGATATTTGATTGATGGTAGAATGGTGGAAAACCCAAGAAAAAACATCCAAAAACCTACAAGAATGGCTAGCACAAATGCATCAAATCCCCTTGAAGTCACATCCTTTTCACCCATTGAGTCCTTCCTTGGTTTGAAGAATACTAAGCCACCTATTTATTAAGAAGTTGATTAGAAAAAAAGGGACTGTACAGTTCTAAGTCAAAGGAGACCATAGAGTTGAATGGATGAATGGATGACATGGACTCATTGCCTGTTTTATCAAAAGAACCATATCATACTATTAGCATCATAACTCAAAGGTAAAAACCAAACATTAGCAATTAATAGTATATAATTCAATCCACCATCAGGAGCACTTATTGTGTGATGAATGAAAGTAAATCAACCAAACAAAGAAATAGTAAAAATTGTTAATGATTGTGTAAAAAAAAAAGAAATATTGAATAAATGTGTAAAACAAAAAATACAAAAATGGCTGAGGGCCTAGAACGGTTGGCATAGGTTGCCATCTCCCCCATGACTGAGTTGGAAGGAGGAGATCTGAAATCGTGAGCAAGGTTGTCCACCAATAAAGGTAGTATGAATACTAGCTAATCTAAGCTCATGGAATGATTTGGTTTGTTGGACATTGACCAACAGTTTCTTATCTGGGCTCTTAGGTTTTTATATCATCATGGCCCCTGAAGGAAATGTTGCATGAATGACATAAGGTCCTTCCCACAATGTTTGAAATTTGGTATGTTGTGGCACATGTGTGGGATTCTAGTATAGAACCTTATCTCCTAGTTGATATTTAACTTTCCTAATTCTTAAGTCATGATGTTGTTTTTTGAAGGCCTTGTGCAATTCATTAGATGATAGGGCAGCCAATCGATTCTTATCTAGCAGGTTAAGGATCATCAACTTTTGTTTTTGTGCTGGATCAAGGTCAAGGTTGAGGTCACATGCCATGGATAGTGTACGAAGCTTAGTTTGAATGGGAAGTATTGGCAATTTACCATACACTAACTCATAGGAAGAGTAGCCTATAGGGGGTTTCCATGTGGAGCAGTATGCCCAAAGAGCATCGTTCAGTTTAGTGCTCCAGTCTTGCCTAAACTCCCTGTCAATATCTTCGTAATCTCCCTGTCGGTAACTTTGGCTTGACTATTTGCTTACCGTTGGTTTATTCATTAGGAACCTTATTGCACTATGATTTGTGTGGACGAATACCTTATAGACCAAGACATAGTGCCTAAATTTTTCTAGAGCAAACACTACAACCATTAATTCTTTTTCTATTGTGGCGTAGTTAAGTTGTGTACCTGTGATACTTCTACTTACACAGTGGATGTAATAAGGATGTTTTTGATCATCTAACTATGTAAGTATGGCTCCTAAAGCATATTTGGATGCATAATTCATTATGTGAAATGGTCTGGACTAGTCAGGACCTTGTAGAATGGGTGTTTCTATGAACTTCTATTTTAAAGTTTGGAAGGCTAGTTCACATTCTTTGGTCCATTCGAAAGGTACATCTTTTTTCATTAGTTCAACCAATGGTTTTGCAACCTTAGAAAAGTTCTTAATAAAGCATCTATAGTAGCTAGTGTGTCCAAGGAATGATCGAATATATTTTACAGTTTCTAGTTGACAAGTAATTCCTTAGATAACTTTGATCTTTTTGGGGTCTACCTCTATCCCTATTCGTGAAATTTTATGCCCTAGTATGATGCCTTCTTGGACCATCAAATGGCTTTTCTTCGAGTTGAGCCTTAAATTGGTTTCTACACATTGTTTTAATACTTGCTCTAACTAGTCCAAGGTTTGATCAAAGTTTGCTCTATAGGTGGAGAAGTCGTCTATGAAGACCTCCACACCGTTTCCTATCTGCTACTGGAATATTCTTAGAACTAATCATTGAAATGTTATACAGGAATTGCACAAGCCAAATAGTATCTGTTTGTATGCAAATGTTCCCCAAGGAATAGTGAACGTAGTCTTGGCTTAGTCTTTTAGGGCTATTTGTATTTGGTTGTACCCACTGTACCCATCTAGAAAAATATAGTAGCGATGCCCTGCGATGGTGTCTAATACTTGGTCAACGAATGGCAACGGAAAGTGGTCCTTGAATGTTGTCAGGTTTAGCAGCCTAAAATCTATGCACATCCTTCATTTTCCTCCCTTTTTGGGCACTATAACTAAGCGGCTAACCCATTCGCTATCAGCAATGGGGTAGATGAACCCAGCTTTTAGAAGCTATTCAATTTCTTTCTTAACTACTTGCTTCATTTTTGGGTTCAATTGCCTCTACGATTGTCTTCAAGGATTCATGGAGGGGTCAGTGTAAATTCTATGTTGGCATATCCTAGGACCTATTCTAGTTAATTCAGGATATGACCAAGCGAAGGATTTCAACCATTTATTTATCATCTTCACAGTCTTTCTTTTTTTTGAGGAGCAAGCTTTGCGTTAATAATTACCAATTTTCCATTTTTAAGAAATGTGTATTCCATACTAGTGAGCAATGGTTTTAGCTCAAGGGGCTCTTGCTTAAACTTATTAGGGATTTCCAACTTCTCCCAGTTGATATTTTTAAGGTCAAGACTTGGAAGTTGGTAATGGACTTGCTCTAATGTGTCTATGCTATCAATGTAAGCGCATGTCAAACCCTCAGTTGGTTTCATGCATATAGTTGAACTGCTCTCTTGGTCAGCTGTCAGCCATTGGATGCCTTCCTGTCTTGTGGCTACTACATACAGGCATCTTTGTATATCAGCCACTTGTGCACACTAATTACATGCAGGTAATGTTCAAAGATGTACAAACCATGACTTCTGCACGCAATTACACCCTGAGTCACTATATGCGATGCACAAAACTTTCTTCTTCTCGATCTTTTCAAATGTATTTTCCTTTGATATTTCTAGGGAACGATCATGGATTCCTAGGTTCACATCAAATGTTCTTAGCAATGCTCTTCCCATTATGATTGGGAAGTCCCCCTTACCGTTGTTCACTTGAATCACTAGGAAGTCAGCTGGATATGACTGCCCACAAACAGTGGTGTCAATGTCCTCCACTAGTCCCAACGGGATAGTGATGAACTGGTTAATCAACTCTAAATGAATATTACTCTTTTTTAGTAGAGGTAGGTTCTAGGCCTTGTACATTTCTTGAGAAATCAAGTTGAAACCAGAACCTGAATCCAAAAGAGCTTTGCATGGCTCATTTCTAGTGATTTGTAGATATATCAGAGGACTCCTAGGATTAGAAAATTTCCTAGGAAGATGGCTAGCTTTAATCCAATCAGTGATGACATGAGTTAACATGACCGTATGCATTGAGCGCAGTCTTTGGATTGAGGGGAGCTCCAAAGCTTCAAGTGATAATGAGGTGGTTGAAGAATCAACTGCTTGTGGTTGCAAGGGCTTAGTTGAACTATTGGTTCTAAAGAAAGGTCTTTTCTTCATGTGGTGGTTAGAACCAACAATAGGTTGATAGTTAATAGCCCTTGTGGTGTTACATTGTTGCGACTAGGTAGGGAGTTCACCCTAAATAATTGGAGCAAGTGGTAATGGAGTTAAGGGTGGAAGAGATGCAGCTGGATGAGAAGGATGGTATGTTTTTGGAACATTGCCTCTAGGAGAAGGATTCCTATAATACTCATAAGATTGGTAGTGGGGTTGAGGAGTAACGTGACTAGTAGAGTTACAGGGAGAGATTGTCTATTGCACGTAATATCCATATGGGTTAGGTTGCTGGTAAGGATACTATTTCCTTGGTGGTAGCATTCCCCATGATTGTGGGTACTACCATTGTTGATACTGCTCGATCAATTGTGGTGGAGTTCCACTTGGATAATAAGTTAAGGGTTGGTGGAAGTGTCTTGAGTTACCATGAGGATAAGGTAACATTAAGGGTGTTTGCTTGTTGTTTAATTGTGGGTTGAGTGCATACACCCCAGACTCTTGATAATAAAAAATTTTCCCTTACCCTTGTTGCATGCATGTTCAGTTTCTCTGTTTTTTCTTTTTTCGTGATCACTACCTTGCTCTCTAGATTCCTCTACTATTTTAAGAATAGTTTGAAATCTATCATCTAGGGAATCCCACATCTGGTCTACCATTGCTGATATTTTTGATGCTAATTTTTGGATAGGCAAGGTTTTCTTATTCACCATCTCTTCGAGTGGTTACTCTTCTTCATCTTCACAAAATCTTACTTCCCTCTTTCAGAGGAAAGGATCTCTATTATATTCCTTTGCACTCTCTCTATTCCCTAACTCACCTTCTTCTTTAGCAACTTACTCCAATAATCTTTGAACTTGACGGGTCCTAAGCTCAAATAGCCTCCCTTGTGTATACATCCCAAGGGTTCTTCGCATTTCATGCCTAAGCTCATCTACAAGATGGCATAGTTGATCCCTCTACAAATAAACATGGCCAGGACAACGATGTAACAGTGCATAATAGCGACCCATGGTAGCATCCAAGGGTTCATGGCTTCCTTGTTTCCATTCTTGGATTTGCTTTCATAGGTTGGACACTCGAGAGTACATTTGGTACTTATTGTTGAAAAATTCTAACATGGTACTCCACCTATGAATGGATTTCAGTTTTAAGGAGTGGTACCAACTCTCTACTTATTTGACTAGTGTCTGTGGGAACAACTTAATTTTTTGCCATTTTCTTTCTATGTTTTGTAAGACACATGCATCATGAAATGCTTGTAGATAATTTTGAGGATTAGCATTGTATCCCCCTTCAAATCGTGGGATATTGTTCATGTCTAATCTCTTGATCCTACTATCCTTTTGGTGCCTTGTTCAGATCCTAACAACCTTAGTTATGTCTAGCATACTTCGAGTAGCGAGTAGGGGTTCATCGTGATCATCCCATCTGTGGTGTCTATGATGCCTATGTTGTTCCCTACTCTTTCTTCTTTCATGGTGTGTTTCTCTAGAGTGCCCTCATCCCCTTTCTTGACTATTTTGTCTACGACTCCTATTTCGCTTACCCTTATCCTCATGGTATTTTTCTTTGTGACTACATCTAGATCCTAAAGGAGAGGGTGAAGGAGATGATGAAGGTGAAGAAGAAGGGGGACCATCACCATGTCAGTGCCTGCTTCCTTCTCTTTAGTGGTTGCAGCCCCGATCATGGTTACGATTGGAATGTTCATCTTTGTCACATGTTTGTGTTCCTTTTTCAGACCCTTTGTGTCTATCAGTACCAAAATATGGGTTATGGATAGTTGAGTAAAGATTTTGATACACAACCCCTTGACCGAAGTCAATGGGAGGAACATCATTATGTGGGTGACTGCTTGAGTCAAGTTCATCACCCTCATTTTCACTTAGGACATGTGGGACATTCTGCGACAAATTTCCCTTCATGGATTCATGATGTCTCTCCTGTTGCAAATCCCTTTGACGCTGTGCCTCCGTGGGTTGATACTCTCTCAAGTCATGATCATGCACAACGTACTCTGCCTGTAAGTGCTGCATACCTATTCGTGTGAGATCATGAAGAAGCATGTTTAAGACAGAGTGATCAGGAGGTAATACTATGTTACCTTCTAAATTTTGCCAATGCAATTTTTCATCCTGGTGGAGGATAAAGGTAAAGTTTGGTACGTATTCATCAAGATGAACATATACCACACAAAACTATTAAGGGACTGGCAGATTATCATGTGTACTATGCCTCCAATTTTTCCCTGTATTAGACCTAGGTGGTGAAAACACTTTCGTATGAAGAAGTAGACATGATTTTCTATTTAGTGTGCAATGTATTCTTATTTATTATTTTTCTTTAACCAATCCCAAGGGTTCGTTCCAATGATGTGAAATATTTCCTATGTTCTGGTTAATGCACAAACAACAAAGTCCTTGGCAACGGCACCAATGATGAGTAGTGAGGTATCCCTACACTCAACCATACGAATATGAGAGTCCACGCACAATCTGGTCAAATTCCAAGGACTAAGTGCTTATGCACCTTTGTGGAACAAGAATGGGTTGATCAATTGTTATTTTCCCAAGCTTACTTGTATGTCACGATTGTATGGTTAAGTAAACTTGAGGCATATGATTTTTATACTTTTTTGTGTGTTTATGTCCTACTACTAATAAAGGAGGAGAGAGATAACTAAGTAACTAATTTAATTCAACTACTTATTAACTAGGCTCTAACTAATTCTAACACTAGTAATGGGATGCAATATCACATGGGCCACGATATCCATCGTTCCCCACGATATCGCGTACGTGATATCGCATCCCACTGCAAAGTCTATAAATAAGAGGTGGCTTTCCCTTGTTTCTCAATCTAGATCTAGACCCTTAGTGAAACTCTGGCAGTTTTACCTCTCCAAAGATAGAATAATTTCCATGTGCCCATAGTAGGAGTCTCAAAGTGAATGGATCTTTATTCGAGCAAATATTGTACCTGAGCACACGTTTGTGTACGGAAATAAAGATGAACTTTTGGATAAACCTTGTAGTGCATGGACTAAGCTAAATAGGACTTTAATTAATGTTATTTACTTCTTTCCTAATTAATCTCTCTCAACCCTTAACACTCCTAGTTAAGTGCATTCAGTACGACCACTTCGAGCACGTGCGTTACGCATTGTAATCCCAGTAACGAATAGTGTTTGGTAATCCCAGAAGGTTGCATTGGCTTAGGGTGTGACTGGCAAGTGGGACGAATACTGATGCTAGGCATTAGAACTTAGTTAGTTAAAGTCAGTTACTTAGTCTCTTCACCCTTCCCTCATTAGCATAGGCGATAAAAGATCAAAGACATAAAAATCACATACCTCAGACTTACTTAACCATACAACCGTGACAAATACAAGTCTGGGAAGACAACGAATAATTAACCTTAAGTTTTCCATAAGGTGTGTAGGCACTTAGTCTGCAGAGTTCAACTAGATCGCACATGTAACACTTGTATTCGTATGGTTGAGTGTTGGGATACCTCACCACTCATCATTGGCGTCATTGTCAGGGACTAAGTGTTTGTGAGCTAAGTAGAACATAGGAAATTATCCACATCGTTGGGAGCTTAAATGAACCCTTAAGGTTAATTAAACAAAAAATTATATAACGGTTAATCAGCACACCAAATAAGACACAATGTCTTCTTCTTTGAACAAGAGCACCTCACCACCTAGGGATAACACTAGAGACAGTCGGTAGCAACAAACACATAACCAAAATCTGCTAGGTCCTCAAGAATTTAGTGTGGTGTACATTCATCATGATGAATATGTACCCAGCTTTACCTTTGTCTTCCATTAAGACAAACAGCTGCATTGGAGAGATTTGGAAGGTAACATAGTGTTACCTCCATATAGAGCCACTCACAACATGCTCCTTCGTGCCCTTGCACGAATTGGCATGTCGCAATTATACACTGAGTACGTTGCATGCGATTACAATGCAAGGGACTACCATCCCATAGAAGCGCAATGTCAATGGGATGAGCGGTGGGAGAGTTACCACACATCATTGAAGGGTAAAGACCCCCGTAGTGCTTCATCCATTATAAACGAAATTAAGGGTAGTGAGCTTATTCTCATAGGTTCTCCACCGAACGACATTCCCCCTCCTAATGTTGGTCAGGAGGTGATGGTTTAGAACCTATACTCCACGGTCCACAACTTGGGTTTTGATCCCCATGAACACCAAGTGTTCAACAAGGGAACACAGACTCATGACAAGGGTAAGCATTCTGATCATCATCATGATCAGGGCAGGGATCACAGAAGAGAAGTTATGAGGCATCGTCATGGCGATGGTTCTCCCTCTTCTTCCCCTTCAGTAGGGCATTCACCCTCTCCTTCAACATCGGGACACAGTCACAAAGAGCCAAACCATGAGGAAAAGGGTAAGCAAAATGAGAAACCTCGACGAGAGAGTCGAGAGAAAGGACGAGGGCACTCGAAAGAATCAAGGCATGAGAGAAGGGAAAGTAGGAAACCGCATAGGCATCATAGACGCTACAAGAGAAATGATAGCGAAGAACCCCTACTCACAACCTAGAGTATGTTAGATATTACGGAGGCTGTTAGAATACCTACAAGGCATCAAAAAGATAACTAGATCAAGAGACTAGACATGAAAAATATCCCACGATTCGAGGGGAATACAACGTTGATCCGCAGAACCGCTTACATGCATTTCATGATGCCTGCACCTTGCAGAACATTGAGAATGAGTGGTAGAAGTTAAAGTTGTTTCCTAGGACACTCATAAAGGAAGTGGAAAGTTGGTACCGGTCCTTAGAACCGGAGACCATTAGGAGGTGGAGTAGTATGTTAGAATTATTCAACGATAAATATCAAATGTACTCCGGGGTGTCCAACCTACAAAAATAGATCCAAGGATGGAAGCAAGGTACTCATGAATCCTTGGATGCTACCATGGGCCACTATTATACATGGTTACATTGTTGCCTAGGCCATGGCTACTCGCAGCAGGATCAACTGTGCCACCTAGTAGATGGACTTAGGCACGAAACTAGGAGAACCCTTGGGACATATGCCCAAGGGATATTATTTGAGCTTAGGTCTCATCAAATCCATAGATTTTTGGAGTAAGTAGCTAATGAAAAAAGTGAGCTATGAAAGAGAAAAAGTGCGGAAGAATATAACCACGATCCTTCCCTCCGAAAAAGATGAGTGAGATTTTGTGAGGATGAGGAAGAGTCACCACTCGAAGAGTTGGTGCATAGGAAAACCTTGTCGCTACAAAAATTAACAACTAAAGTGTCAGCTAACGTAGATCAAATGTGGGACTCCTTAGAAACTAGATTTGAAACTATTCTGAAAGTCATAGAAGAGTCTAAGGAGAGAGGTAATGACTATGATAAGAAAAAGAAGAGAGAAGTGGTCAATGCACGTAGCAAAGGTAAGGGTAAAATGGATATCACTGAAGAGGTTGTGGATTCTGACATAGACAATGATGGTGGATGTGAGATATGCTAGTATGACCATCCTAAGGGATGTTGCCCAATCATCTCACATCTATAAGAGTCTAGGGTGTATGCACTCAATCCAAGACTTAACAAACGGCAAGCACCCCATCGATTACCTTATCCCCAAGGTAACCCAAGGCAGTTCCACCAACCCTTAATGTATTATCCAAGTGGAACTCCACCACAACCTATAGAACAACATCAGCAGTGGCAATACCCATAGTCATGCGGGATGCCACCGCCAAGGCAACAATACCCTTATAGGTAACCAGATCCATATGGCTACTACATGCAGCAGCTTGTCTCTCCACCTAACTCTGTGAGTCATATGACTCCACGACATCACTACCAAGTCCAGGAGTATTATAAGACTCCTTCTTCTGGGAGAGACACACCACATATATACTGTCCTCCAAAACCATCCGTCGCTCTCACACCAATGGCTCCACTACCACCTGCTCTAGCAATGCAAGGGGAACTACCCACTCAGCCGTAGTAACGCAATGCTACGAGAGTCGTAAACCTTCAACCCAATGCTGGTTCTGACAATTGAACAAAGAGAAGACCTTTCTTTAGAACCAAAATCCCAAACAAGCTCTCACAACCACAAGCAGTTGAGCCCCAAAATGCTTTTCCATCACATAAGGCTTCGGAGCTCCCTTCAAACCAACAACAGAGCTCAACACATACAGTTATGTTAACACATACCATTACTGACTGGATCAAGGTGGGCCACCTTCCCAAGAAATTTTCTAATCTTGGAAGCCCCCTAATTTATCTCCAATTTGCTAGGAATGAACCTCATAAGGCTCTTCTTGACTCAGCTTCTGGAGTCAACTTAATCTCACAAGAAATGTATCAAGCCTAGAACCTACCTCCACTCAAGAAGAACAACATTCGCTTAGAGCTAGCTGACCAATTCATCACTGTTCCTTTGGGATAGGTTGAGGACATTGTTACCACTGTGTGTGGATAGTCATACCCAACCGATTTCCTAGTGATCCACATAACCAATGACAAAGGGGACTTCCCGATAATAATGGGAAGGGCATGGCTGAGTACAATAGACGCATGCCTAGGAATTCGCGATCTTTCCCTAGAGATATCTAAGGAAAAGTCTTATGGAAAGATTGAGAAGAGGAAGGTTCCATGCATCACATACAGTGACTCAGAGGGTGATGACGTACAGGAATGCTTAGCATTTCCTGCATGCAATCGGTGTGCCCAAGAAGTCAACATAAAAAAGTGCTTGTATGTAGCAACCACACAACAAGAGGACACCCCGTGGTTGACAGCTAATTAAAAGAGCAACCTACCAACATGCATGAAATGAACTGGGGGAACAACCTACACCCACAATAAGAGCGTAGATACATTGGAATATGAGTATCGCCAACTTCCAACTCTTAACTTGAAAACATCAATTTGCAGAAGTTGGGCACTTCTAAGAAATTCAAACAAATGCTCATTATGTTGGATCTCTTCCTTTCAATTCAATCATGGGGGGAGATGGCCACCTATGCTAATCAATTGAGGCCCTTAGTTCCTTTTTAAGTTTTTGTTTTACACATTTTTTTTACAAATTTCTTTAACTCTTCGTGTTTTTTTTTTACAACATCATTTATAATTTTTCATTTATTTGTGTGTTTGTTTATTTTTTTTTGTTAAATTAAGTTTTTCACTTAATAAGTGCTCCATGGATGTTAGTATGAACTGTACTCTATTGATTGCTAATGTTTGGTTTTTACCTTTAAGTTACAATGTTGATACTAAGGTATGGTTCTTTTGATATAACAGGAAGTGAGTCCACTTCATCCATACATGCATGAATTTCTATGGTCTCTCTTAGATTGGAAATGTATAGTTCCTTTCTAATAAGAACTGTCAATGAATCAGTGACTGAGTATTTCTCAAACTAAGGAAGGACTTAAGGATTGAAAAGGATGTGACTTCAAGGGGATTTGATGCATTTTTGTTGGCGATTCTCTTGGGTGATTGGATTTCTTCTTCTTGAGTTTTCCTTCCCATTCTAACATCGCTCCATTATCGAGAAGCTGAGCTAATAAAAATAACAAAGTCTTTGCATGGTGTGGTTCTCACGTATAAACACAAAAAAAAACACGGTGAGAATTCAAAGCACACCCCTTAGATGAAATAATCATTTGGGCTACAAGCACTGGTTATGGAACTAAAAATAAAACATGTTCCCTCTAACTAAGGCCCTTCCTTGCTTTCTATCTCCTCTTTCGCTTCGTCGGAATGTTGGTGACTCTTTGGTGGAGACATTCTTGTTACTTCAAGTGGATGGGATGGTCAAATGTATTAATGCGAAGTCACTGGATGTGGTTTGTTTGAGGCTGGATTTGGAATGGGATCTACTAAGTCACATTAACCATGAAATACATAAGGGGCTATACACCACCTTGTTCTTAGGATTCCATTTCATTCTCTTCTTTCCATAATTCTTCTCCTTTTTTTCACCTCATTGTCGATTGTATCAGTAGTCCATATTTTAGTTAATGCATTGTTTTTTTTTGGTAAACTCTTGTGGTTAAGATGTTAAGTCTTGTTCCCAAATGACATTCTTAGAGCCTACGGACTCTTTGAATGTGGGAATGTTAGGGCAATAAGGGCATGATCCTGCTTTGGGGAGGACCCACTAGCATTCCTATTTGGTGCATCTGTTAATTTCTTTCCCTTAAACATTCTCCCAATCACCATTTCTTTTGTTCATCTCCATCTTTAACATCCATTTTATTGGTGTTTCCATTGCTCCTTTTTCTCCATCTTTCTTATTCCTTTTCTTTTTCCATTCTATCGCTACCAAAGGTTTGCTCTTAGTCATGGGGGTCTTGGCCCAATTTTTTCAATTTTTCCTAACCCCTATACCTACATCTTTAGTAGTCACTAATATTATGTCTCCAAATCTGTATTAGCCATATCACAACTCAGCCAATGGAACTTACATTGAGACAAGGTATTAACTGCATTGTGATTCATTTACCCTTGCTAATATACGACTGTGTTGTATGTGCAGATGGCAATCATACAACAACGGATTGGATCTGGAGGGAACACTTTGAGTAGATCGGTGCTGAAGCAGTTATGCAAGGAACAAGATTGATGGTGCACTTATGGATGGACAACAAAAGGTGCAATCTTGGCATTGGTAGTAGCAGACTTCTTTTCTCTCTTTCTCTCTTTTCTCTCAACTGCCAAATAAGGCCTGATGTCAAATGTATAAAGTATTCACTCTTGTTGTCATGAACACTAGTTTTTTCATGTTTTGTAATGATGATCCGTTCACATGTCATCCCATTCACGATTAGAGTCACTCCATTCAATAATCCCATACCTTCCCAATATTTTGTAAGGAACTCAAAGACGAGTTTTTATTCAGTCATGGAGGTATGATGGGACGCAATATCGCATGGGCCACGATATCGCGTACGCAATATCGCGTCCTGTTGCAAATTCTATAAATAAGAGGTGGCTTTCCCTTATTTCTCAATCTAGATCTAGACCCTTAGTGAAACTCTGGCAGTTTTACCTCTCTAGAGATAGAATAATTAAGTAAGTCTACGAATTGTGACAAATATAAGTAAGTCTGGGAAGACAACGAATAATTAACCTTAAGTGTTCCATAAGGCATGTAGGCACTTAGTCTACGGAGTTCAATCGAATCACGTGTGTAACGCTCGTATTCGTATGGTTGAGTGTTGGGATACCTCACCACTCATCAACTAGTATCCATTCTCACTTGTCGTACACATCCTAAACCAATGCAACACTACTGGGATTACCAAACGTTAATCGTTATTGGGTTACCAAGTGTTACATGCATGCTCAAAGTGATAGTGCTATATGTGCCTACTTAGGAGAGTTGTACGATGAGAGAGAATCATTAATTAACTAAGAAAAACATTAAGTAATAGTAATTAAGATTAATTAATCTATTTTGAATGCTGCAAGGTTTATCACAAAGTTCGTCTTTATTGTCATACATAAGGTGTGCTCAGGTACACAATGCTCAAATAAAGATCCGTTCACTCTATGACTCCTACTGTGGGCACGCAAAAATAATTCTAACTCTGAGAGGGAGAAAATGCAAGAGTTTGGGTAAGGGACTAAGACTAACTATGCAAACCAAGTGCACCCACCTCTTATTTATAGGCAATGAGGTAGGTTGCGATATCATGCACGTGATATCGCATAGAAGGACACAATATCGTGTACACAATATCATGACTCATTAGTGATGCTAATGCTCAAGTTATTACTAATTTGGATTAAGTTCCTTCTTTTCTTTGCAATGGTCATTATGTCAAGGTTGTCCCCTATCTCCCTATCTTTTTATTATTTCTACAGATTTTCATTTACATAATTTGCATTATGATCTACACATGAATTTCATTAAGGGGATTTGAATTGATGATTAAAGTATGCAATTTCTTAACATGTACTTAGTAGATGATTCTTTTCTTATAATCAACAATTCTTTGTAAAATATAAATAATCTTTTAGCTAGAATGGAGGTTTACTACATGTTCTCTAGCCCTTGGATTAATTGGCAAAAATCTATTATTTATTGTAACAATAATATTAATGATTGGGTCACTCTTAAACCTTGGAAAATCTTGGAAAAAGATTCTATTTTCAAAATTTTTGGAATACCTTTTTCTTTTAAGACTAATCTTACTATTTCTTGAAATTATATGGTTCATAAAATTGAAAAGAGCCTAGATAAATGGAGAAAAAAAAATCTCACCCTTGCTGGCAAAGTTTTAGTTATTAAGTAAATTCTTAGATCAACTCATGTTTATTAATCCAATTGTTAGACTCCTTTTGATGAGTGGCAAGGTACCCCTACACTCAACCATATGAATACAAGCGTTCTCATGCATGATCCGGTCGAACTCCATAGACGAACTAGTTGTGGCACCTAAATAGTTATCCTTAGGTCGCAGTTCGCTGTCTTCCCACCTGAACTAGTATTATATTTATCACGTATGGTTTAGTCGAGAGTAAGGTGTATGATATGGTTCCTAATCTAATGCTACTCCTAAAGGTAATGGAAAGTGATATTAAATTAACTAATCTAGGAGAGAGAGGGTAAGAGAATCTAATCTAGCCTAAGTGCGATGAGCATTTGTTCCTTGATCATCCGTACACATCTTGGACTTTGTGCACAACTACCACTAGGATTACCAAGCGTAGATCCTAGGTATGCCACTGGGTTACTAAGTAGTCACACTTAAATGCTCGTAATCAAGTCGTACTCATTCCACATTAATAGGAGATAAGGGTGAGAGACTAATTAAGAAAGCAGTAAATAAAAATTAAACAAATAAATAAATAACAAAGTGAATTCTGCAATGTACCATAAAAATATCCAAGTACAAAATGATTATAATAATACATCCATGAATAATGTTTGAATCCATAATAATACTCATCAAATAAAAATTTAGTTAAAGTCACAGAAAAGATGAATAAAGATAATGTTGCTATGCCTAGAATCCTATAATTCCTCTATCAAAACCATGACCTAAAATATAAATTAACTTGATATAAATTGAGTAATATTCTTTGGTTCCTTCCTAGATCCACTAAGGATGAGGACCATGGATGAAGGCACAAGCAAGGATAATTCAACTTACAAGAAATGTTAGCATGCAACACCAACCATACCACATCATATAACATGAAATATGCAT
This sequence comes from Gnetum montanum, assembly GCA_015680685.1. NCBI lineage: Eukaryota > Viridiplantae > Streptophyta > Gnetopsida > Gnetales > Gnetaceae > Gnetum > Gnetum montanum. The sequence goes on along the minus strand of MNCI01023058.1, from coordinate 449,534 downwards.
CACAAGAATCACAATATAAAAGATTACCATGCATCAAGAGAATCACAACATAAAACATCTAGCATGCATCAAGGACAAGTACAAGATAATCTTTCTCATCACCACTAATCAACCATGCACAAATAACACCATCAAGGGAGGCTAGCATCTACCACAATTAAGTGTACAATATAATAATTTTTCCATGTATATTAATGTCAAAAATCAATCATCATTAATTTCCATATGCATGGATTTTATTACTAATCTCAACTGGCCCTAGTAGTAGCACTTCTACTCACTATCCGAATATATCTAATGCTAGAGTGGCACTTCAATTATCTAATGGTCTAGAAGTATATGGAAACCAAAGAGATCTTAATACATCCTTTCTCATATAGGATGGACCTCATAGTGAGATCCTCATTGATGCATTATAATGGGGGTCAATCAATCACACTCCATGATGCTCATCATTAGTTGACTACAAAAACTCAATGCTAGCTCTAAAAACTAAAAAAACAATTAACTAAAAGCCAAAAAAAATAGGAAATAAAACATCTAATGCATCCACTAGAGAACATAAATGGTAGTGGAATTAATACATGAGCTTAAACCAACCATGATAGCATAGCATGCTACCATATAATACAACACATATGATTGTGGAATTAGATCACCAAAATAGTACAATATAAATAACCATAAAAGGATATAAAATCGACTCATCCATCATTCTAATGTTAATAAAATGTATAGAAAAAAGAAAAAAAATCAAAAATAAAATTTCTATTAATTGTAGCATGGAACCTATGATGATGATAATCTCGAAGAATATCTAGAATGCATTCCAGCTTATGTTGCAACTTCTAATATTCATTATGACCTATAAGTAAAAGTAGTGATAAATATTAACAGATTAAAATAAAAATTCATCCAAGCGCCAACTACAAAAACTATTATTTTTCTACGATATGATGAAAATAAGTTTTATCTAATGAAATTATAGGAAAATGATAGATCTAAACTACATTCTAACATGAAAATAAATATTAAAATCTGCAATCTAAGACATATTGTATGAAATTAAGCTAAAAGCCCTAATATTACTGCTTATGCATCATAAGAAAAATACAATATATAAGCATAGTAAAATGTTCCAACCACAAAAGCTAAAGCATGGCCACAAAATAGCAAAATAAAAATATCCACATGTAAGCCTAAAGGATACAATACTACTAACAATATGTTAAATTACACTATAACTAATAATATTGCTAAGCCAAGACATATTAGAAACTATTATCTAGCAAAGTAGTAGTGATAATAAATAACAACAATAAACATCATCTTTCAACCAAATAAAAATAAAACCATAATAAGTTACATCCTTGGAATAATGCAAAATCTAAACAAATCCAGAACATATAGATCCACATATCAACATGCATATAAAATATAGTAGGAAAGGAAAATACAATAAACACATATGTCATGCAAACCTATTCACAAGCAAAACCTATCAATGACAATAAAGAGTTAAAGGCTCTTACTTGCGTAATGCTAAAATGATATTGAAGAAGACATGTGCATACTTGAACAAAGTTATGATGTGTACACATCAATCATGAAAACACTTGCACAACTATACCTTGATTCCATAGCAAATTCTTCACATTCAATTCTTATGAATATTTGAGTGTTCTTCTAGGTTTGGGCTAGGATAGTTATAGGATTAGGTATCCTTAAAACATACGAATCCTAATCCTAAATGGCTTTTTTATAAGCCCCACTTAACAAAATCCCAAAAAGCTAGAAATTCTAAACATAAATTCTATCTCATATACATAATATTAAAAACCAATAATAAGTCTATGCTAAAATAAGAAGGAAAATAAATATTAATTCCATAGAAGAAACTGTTAATTTTTAACGTCACTAATTGATTTACTACAACTAATGTATACTAATCATTAAAACTTAACAATACTAACCTACCATGTAAAAAACTAACCAATAAAATATAAAAATATTGCTAATACAATCTCACCTAAGTCACACTAATAAAAACATATAATAAAAAATATCTAATCCATATGTCATTTCTCTTTTATAAGCATAAAATAACAACTAACAATAAAGCATGAAATATAAATCATCTAAACAACAACCTCACCAACCAATAAACATAAAACACATTCAAACCATTAAAATAAAACGTGCTAACAAATATAAAGCATCTCACTTACATATAATGTGCAATATAAAAACATCTACTATGCCTTAACTAACCAATAAATGTAAAATGCAAGCTAATCATCAAATATAAAACACACACAAATCCATAAGGCACATGTTAACTATAATATAAATCCTAGCACTATAATTAAATAAAAAACATAGCATAAGAAACATCATACTTAGTTAATGCTAATCAAGCTCAAAGAGAATTAATGCATAACACATACTTAAAATTATTAAAGTAGCTTCAAGCTCTCACTAGCATCCATGGTACTTTCCATCTCATCAAACTAGGTTAGTGCATAAAAAAATACATAAATATATGACTAGAAATTATCCAATAAGCTACTTAATGTAGAAGAATTCATAACATCAACACATATAAAATACCAAATTATGAACCATGATATCGGGTCCACGATATTGGAGCCTACCATGCGATGTCAGATACCCGATATTGGGACCTATCTCCTTACCTATAAATAAGAGGTGGGCACACTTGGTTTTGCAATAGTTAGTTAGACCCTTAGCCAAACTCTTGCCTTTTCTCCATTCCAGAGTTAGAATTATTTCTGCGTGCCCGCAGTAGGAGTCATAAAGTGGATGGATCTTTATTCGAGCATTGTGTACCTAAGCACACCTTGTGTACAACAATAAAGACGAACTTTATGATAAACCTTGCAACATCCAAAATAGATTAATTAGTGTTAATTGATGTTAGTAAATGCTTTCCTGGTTAATTAATGTCTTCTCTTACCCTACACTTTCTTAAGTAAATACACTCAGTACGACCACTTCGAGCATGTGTGTAACACCTGGTAACCCAGTAACGATTAGCGTTTGGTAATCCCAGTAGCGTTGCACTAGTTCAAGATGTGTATGGCAAGTGGGAATGGATGTTGGTGTGAGGATTAGTTAGAACTTAGTTAATGAGTAGTTAAGTTAAATTAGTCACTTAGTTATCTCTCTCCTCCCTTATTAGCACAGGACATAAAAACATAAAAGATATAAAAATCATATGCCTCAAGCTTACTTAACCATACAATCGCGACATACAAGTAAGTTTGGGAAGACAACGATTAACCAATCCATCCTTGTTCCATCAAGGCGCATAGGCACTTAGTCCTTGGAATTTGACTGAATCATGCNTTACCTCTCGATTGTTTAGTCCCAAGCATGCTTCTTCGTGCTCTCACATGAATTGGCATGTAGCACTTACATGCAGAATACATTATGCAAGACCATGACTCAAGAGAATACCATCCCACGAAGGCACAACATCAAAGGGACTTGCAATAGGAGAGACATCATAATTCTTTAAAGGGTAAGTGGTCCCAGGATGTTTCATATGTCTTAAGCAAAAAGGAGGGTTGTGAACTTACCTCAGGCAGTCACCCACATAACGATATTCCTCCCCTTGACTTTGGACAAGGGGTTGTGTATCAGAACCTTCATTCCACTATTCATAACCCAGGTTCTGATATCCACGAGCACAAAGGGTCCAAAAAAGGGACATGGACACATGATAAAGGTGAACATTCTAATCACAATCACGATCGAGGCCGAGACCACCAAAGAGAAGGTAGTAAACACTATCATGGTGATAGTTCTTCTTCTTCTTTACCTTCATCATCTCCTTCACCCTCTCCTTTAGTATCCAGACGTAGTCATAAAGAAAAAGACCATGGGGATAAAGGTAGGTAAAGTGAAAGTCATAAACGAAACAACCAAGAAAGAAAACGAGGGCATTCTAGAGAATCACAACATAGAAGAAGGGAGAGTAGGGAACAACATAGGCATCATAGACGCCACAGACAAGACGATCACGATGAACCCCTACTCACTACTTGAAGTATGTTAGACATAACTAAGGTCATTAGAATTCCAACAAGGCACCATAAAGATAGTAGGATTAAGAGATTAGATATGAACAACATCCCACAATTTGAAGGGGGATACAATGCTAATCCTCAAAATCACTTACAAGCATTCCATGATGCGTGTTCCTTACAAAACATAGAGAATAGATGGAAAAAACTTAAGTTGTTCCCATGGACACTAGTTAATGAAGAAGAAAGTTGGTACCAGTCCTTAGAACCAGAATCCATTCATAGGTGGAGTACTATGTTAGAATTGTTCAACGACAAGTACCAAACATACTCCCAAGTGTCTAACTTGCGAAAGCAAATCCAAGGATGGAAATAAGGAGGACATGAACCCTTGGATGTTTCCATGGGCTGATACTATGCACTGTTACATTGTTTTCCTAGCCATGGTTATTCACAAAGGGATCAATTGCACCATCTCGTAGATGGGCTTAGGCATGAAACAAGAAGAACCCTTGGGACTTATGCCTAAGGAAGACTATCCAAGCTTAGGTCCCATCAAATTTAAAGACTATTGGAGCAAGTTGCTAAGGAAAAAGTTGAGCTATGGAAGAAATAAAGTGTGGAAGAGTATAACAAAGATCCTTCCCTCCAAAAGAGGGGAGTAAGATTTTGTGAGAATGAAGAAGAGTCACCACTCGAAGAGATGGTAAATAGAAAAACTTTGCCTATCCAAAACTTGACATTAGAAGTATCAACAAAGGTAGAAAAAATGTGGGATTCCCTAGAGAATAGATTTCAAATTGTTCTTAAATTAGTAGAGGAGTCTAGAAAGCAAGGTAGTGAAAAAAGAAAAAAGAAAGAAGCTAAACATGCACGTAGCAAGGGTAAGGGCAAATTTGTCATCATTGAAGCGGTTGTGAATTTGGAAATAGACAATGATAGTGGATGCGAGATATGTCAATATGACCATCCTAAGGGATGTTGCCATGTAATCTCACATCTGTAGGAGTCTAGGGTGTATGCACTCAACCCATGATTGAACAAATGGTAAACACCCTAAAGGCTACCTTACCCCCAAGGTAACCCAAGACAGTTCAACCAACCTTTAATGTATTATCCAAGTGGAACTCCACCACAACTAATTGAGAAATATCAATAGTGGAAACATCCACAATCATGGGGAATGCCACCACCAAGGCAATAGTATCCTTACTAGCAACCTGACCCATATGGATATTATGTGCAACACCCAATCTCTTCACGTGACTCTATTGGTCACGTTACTCCTCAACATCACTACCAAGCCCACGAGTATTATAGGAATCCTTCCCCTAGGGGAGATATTCCACAACCATGCCATCCTTCTCATCCAGCTGCACCTCTTCCTCTAATAGCTCCACTACCACCTACTCCTACAATGCAAGGTGAACTCCCTACCCAACTGCAGCAATGTAATGCCACAAGGTTTGCTAACTCTTAACCTACTATTGGTTCTGACAATTGCATGAAGAAAAGACCTTTCTTTAGAACCAATAATCCAACCAAGCCCGTGCAATCACAAGCAGCTGATTCCTTAAACACCTCAGTATCAATCAAAACTTTGAAGCCTCCTTCAACCCAACCACTTCACTCAACACATACATTCATGCTAACACATGTCATCACCGATTGAATCAAAGCTAGCCATCTTCCTAGGAAATTCTTTGATCTTGGGAGTCCTATGATATACTTAGAAATCATTGGGAATGATCCATGCAAAGCTCTTTTGGATTCAAGTTCTGGTGTTAATTTAATCTCTCAAGAAATGTACAAGGCCTGGAACTTGCCTCCATTGAAAAAGAGCAACATCCATCTAGAGTTGGCCAACCAGTCCATCACTATCCCATTAGGACTAGTGAAGGACATTGTTACCACTATTTGTGGGTGGTCATACCCAGCTGACTTCCTAGTGATTCAGGTAAACAATGGTAAGGGGGACTTCCCAATCATAATGGGAAGGACATGGCTAAGCACCATCGATGCATGCCTAGGAATCCGTGATCTTTCCCTAGAAATATCAAAGGAAAATACATTCACAAAGATCAAGAAGAAGAAAGTTTTATGCATCACATACAATGACACGAGATGTAATTGCATGCAGAGGTCATGGTTTGTGCAAATTTTAGCACTACTTGCATGCAATCAGTGTGCACAAGTGATCAACATACAAAGATGGCTGTATGTAGCAGCCACATGGCAGGAAGGCATCCAATGGCTGATAGATGATCAAGAAAGTAGTTCAATCATATGTATGGAACCAATTGATGGTTTGACTTGCACTTACATTGATAGCATAGATGCATTAGAGAAAGTCCACCACCAACTTCCAAGTCTTAGCCTTGAAAATATCAACTGGGGGAAGTTGGAAATCCCTAAGAAATTTAAGTAGGAGCCCCTCGTGCTAAAACCATTGCCCATCGGTATGAAATACATGTTCCTTAAAAATGGGAAACTAGTAATTATTAATGCGAAGCTTGCCCCACCACAAATAGAGAGACTGCTGAAGGTGATAAATAAATGGTCGAAACCCTTCACTTTGTTATATCCTGAATTAAATGGAATAGACTGTAGGATATGCCAGCATAGAATTTACATCGACCCCTCCATGAAGCCTCAAAGACAACTGCAGAGATGATTGAACCCAAAGTTGAAGCAAGTAGTTAAGGAAGAAATCAAATAGCTTCTCAAGGCTAGGTTCATATACCCCATTACTGATAGCAAATGGGTTAGCCCCTTAGTTATTATGCCTAAAAAGGGAGGCAAATGGAGGGTGTGCATAGATTTCAGGCTACTACATATGGCAACATTCAAAGATTACTTTCCATTGTCATTTGTCAACCAAGTCTTAGACACCATCGCAAGGCATCACTATTACAGTTTTCTAGATGGGTATAGCAAATATAACCAAATACAAATAGCCCCAGAAGACCAAGCCAAGACTATGTTCACTAGTCCTTGGGGAACCTTTGCATACAAACAGATGTCATTTAGCTTGTGTAATGCCCCTGCAACATTTCAACGACTAGTTCTAAGCATATTCCACAACAAATACAGAATGGCGCAGAGGTCTTTATGGATGACTTCTCCACTTATGGAGCAAACTTTGATCAAGCCTTGGACCAGTTAGAGCAAGTGTTAAAAAGAAGTGAAGAAACCAATTTAAGGCTCAACTAGCAGAAAAGCCATTTGATGGTCCAAGAAAGCATAGTACTAGGGCACAAAATCTCACACACAAGGATAGAGGTAGACCCTGAGAAAATCAAAGTTATCCAAGGAATTACCCATCAACCAAAAACTGTCAAAGATATTCAATCATTCCTTGGACACACTGGCTACTATAGGAGATTTATTGAGAACTTTTCAAAGGTTGCCAAACCATTGGTAGAATTAATGAAAAAGGACATACCTTTCGAATGGACCAGGGAATGTGAATTAGCTTTCCAAACTCTGAAATAGAAGCTAGTAAAAACACCCATTCTACAAGCTCCTGACTAGTCCAAACCATTCCATATCATGACTGATGCATCCAACTATGCCTTAGGAACCATACTTACATAGTTAGATGACCAGAAGCATCCTTATTACATCCAATGTGCAAATAGAAGTATCACTGGTGCACAACTTAACTACACTATCACATAGAAAGAATTAATGAATGTAGTGTTTGCACTAGAAAATTTTAGACACTATGTATTAGGATATAAAGTATATATACATACAGATCATAGTGCAATCCGGTTCCTCATGAATAAGCCAATGGTAAGCCCTCGCATCACACAATGGCTTATAATCTTACAAGAGTTTGATCTTACGATGATCGATCGTAAAGGCACCAAGAACGTAGTTGCTGATCATTTATCTCAGTTGCAATGGAATAACAAAGAGGATGAGTATCCAATTTTTTACTATTTCCCAGATGAATTCCTCTTTGCTGGTGTAGTGAATAATCAATCACCCATGGAGACAAACTAGTACAATAACATTCTTACCTATCTCCTTACCCAACAAACACCACAGCAGTTAAACCTTAAGAAGAAACAATAGTTTCTTCATTGAACCAAGTGCTTGATGGAGATCAATGGGAAACTTTACAAAGTGTGCTCTGATGGCTTGGTTTGATGGTGTGTTTCTGATATAGATCAACTGTGAGTTCTCCAAGATGCTCATGAGGGTCCTTGTGGGGATCATTATCTTGGGAGACGAACAGCCGTTAAGATCTTGCCTAAAGGATATTATTGGCCTACATTGTTTTGGGATGCCCATCAATTCGTCCAATCTTGTGAGTGCTGTCAATGTGATCAGGGAATGATTGCTAGAATGGAGGGTCCACAACAATGGATTCGACCATTAGAACCCTTTGACATTTGGGAAATTGATTTTATGGGGTCCATTACACCAATCTCCAATGGAAAAGCTTATATCATAGTTGTCATTGATTACCTAGCAGCTACTATTAAAGATTGTACATCATCTACAGCTGCATAATTTATTCAACAACAAATCATGAACAAGTTTGGTGTGTCGCGTGCACTTATTTCAAACAATGGTACACACTTCACAAGTGTAACTTTTTGAAAATTAATGCAATGCTTAGGGGTTGAGCATAAATTTACTACACCATACCACCCCCAAACGAATGGTCAAGTAGAGGTCACCAATAGGGAGATTATGAAAATATTGACAAGAACTATTAGCAAGTATAAGCGAGACTAGAGCACTAAATTGAACGATGCTCTTTGGACATACCACTCCACATGGAAACTCCCTACAGGGTACTCTTCCTACGAGTTAGTGTACGGGAAGCTTTCGACACTTCCTATTCAAACTGAGATCCGTACACTATCCATAGCATGTGATCTCAACCTTGACCTTGATCTAGCACAGAAACAATGGTTAGTAACCCTTAACTTGCTAGATGAAAACTGATTAGTTTCCCTATCATCTAATGAATTGCACAAGGCATTCAATAAACAATGTCATAACCTAAGAATTAGGAAAGTTAAATATCAGCTAGGAGATAAGGTTCTCGACTAAAATCCCACACATGTGCCACAATGTACTAATTTTCAAACACTATGGGAAGGACCTTATATTATTTATGCAACTTTTCCTTCGGGGGCCATGACAATATACAAACCTAAGAGCCCAGACAAGAAACTGGTTGTCAACATGCAACAAACCAAACATTTGCATGAGCTTAGGATAGCTAGTACACATGCTACCTCTGTTGGTGGACAACCCTACTCACTATTTTGGATCTCCTCCTTCCAACTCAGTCATGGGGGAACTGGCCACCTATGCTAACCGTTCTAGGCCCTCAATTCTTTTTGAATTTTTTTTACACATTTTTGTTTTGCACATTTTTCAATCTTTCTTATTTTTTTTACACCATCATTCATATTTTTACTATTTCTTTTTTTGCTTCATTTACTTTTATTCATCATCCAATAAGTGCTCATGATGGTGGATTGACTTATACCATATTGATTGCTAATGTTTTTTTTTTACCTTTGAATTATGATGTTGATATTAAGGTATGGTTCTTTTGGTAAAATAGGCAATGAGTCCATGCCGTCCACTCATCCATACAACTCTATGGTCTCCTTTGGCTTGGAATTGTATAGTCCCCTTTTTCTAAGTAAACTTGTTAATAAATTGGTGGCTGGGTATTTTTCAAACCAAGGAAAGACTCAAGGGATGAAGAGGATGTGACTTCAAGGGGATTCAATGCATTTGTGCTAGCCATTCTCTTGGGTTCTTGGATGCTTGGATGCTTTTTCTTAGGTTTTTCGCCATTCTAACATTGTTCAAACATCAGGAAGCTAAGTGAATAAAAATAAGTCTTTGCATGNTGTGGTTCTCACACAAAAGAGAGAGAGAGAGAGAGAGAGAGAGAGAGAGAGAGAGAGAAGTGAGAATTAAAAGCATACCCCTTAGACATAATAATGAAGTATGGGCTACCAGCACTGGTTATGGAACTAGAAAGGCATGTTACCCATGACTAAAGGTTCCCTCTAACTAAGGCCCTTTCTCACATCCTACTTCTCGATCTCGCTCTCCTCGAAATGGTGGTGACTCTTTGTCGAAGCATTCTTGTTGCTTCAAGTGGATGGATTGGTCAAGTGTGTTGATGTGATGTCGTTGGATGTGGTTTGTTTGATTCTGTATTTGGGATGAGTTCTACTCAGTCACATTAACCATAAAATACACAACAGACTTTACGCAACCTTGTTCTTAGCATTCCATTCCATCTCTCCTCTCCATATTTCTTTTCATCTTCCACCTCATTGCCGGTTTTATCATTAGTCCGTCTGTAGGTTGATGCATTATTTTTCTTTGGTGAATTCTTGTGGGTGATGCCTACGGACTCTTTGGTTTGTGGGTTTGTCAGGGCATAATGGACATGAGCCTGCTTTGGGAAGGACCCACTGGCATTCCTTTTTGATGCAATTGTTAACTTCTTTTCCTTAAACATTTCCTACAATCAATCATTTCTTATTTCATCCCCATTCATGACATCCATTTTATTGGTGTTTCCATTGTTATTTTTCCCATCCTTCTTGTTCCTCATATTTTTCCATCTTATAGCTACCGGAGGTTCACTCTTAGTCTTGGAGGCCCTAGTACAAATTTTTCAATTTTTTCCATTCTACTATTTTCCTAACCCCTACACCTTGGGTAGTCACCAGTGATAAATCTCTAAACCAGTTTCTACCATAACCACAACTTAGCCAATGCACTTCATATCGAGGCAAGGTATCAACTGCATTATGGTTTATCTATCGTTGCTCATTTATGATTGTATTGTGTGTGCAGATGGCGATCATACAAACAATGGACTGGGCTTGGAGGAAGCACTCAGGATGTACCAGAACTAGAGTGTTTATGAAAGGAGCAAGTTTGGTGGCATGGCTATGGATAAACAACGAAAGGCGCAATCTCGGCATTGGTGGCAACATGCTTCATCTTCTTTCTCTCTCTCCTTCTCTTCAAGCTGCCAAATAAAGAATTGAATGTCATTTATGTACAAGTTTTCATCACAATGGTCATGAACACTAATGTTGTAATATGCTTATTGATCTGTTCACTAGGCACGTTGAGTCTGTCATCCCATTCCACCATCAGTTGTCATTTAGTCAATAATCCCATACCTTCCCAATATTTTGTAAGAAACTCAAGGATGAGTTTTCATTCAATTGTGGGGGTATGATGAACCACGATATCGAAGCCTACCATGCGATGTTGGATACCTGATATCGAGACCTATCTCCTTGCCTATAAATAAAAGGTGAGCGTAGTTGGTTTTGTAGTAGTTAGTTAGATCCTTAGCCAAACTCTTGCCTTAACTCCCTCCCAGAGTTAGAATTATTTCTACATGCTCGTAGTAGGAGTCATAAAGTGAACGGATCTTTATTCGAGCATTTTGTACCTGAGCACACCTTATGTACGGCAATAAAGACAAACTTTATGATAAACCTTGCAGCATCCAAAATAGATTAATTAGTGTTAATTGATGTTACTAAATGCTTTCCTAGTTAATTAATGTCTTCTCTCATCCTACACTCTCTTAAGTAAATACACTCAGTACGACCGCTTTGAGCATGTGTGTAATGCTTGGTAACCAAGTAACGATTAGCATTTGGTAATCCCAGCAGTGTTGCACTAGTTTAAGATGTGTACGACAAGTGGGAATGGATGCTAGTGTTAGTGTTAGTTAGAACTTAGTTAATGAGTAGTTAAGTTAAATTAGTCACTTAGTTATCTCTCTCCTCCCTTATTAGCACATGACATAAAAACATAAAAGATATAAAAATCATATGCCTCAAGCTTACTTAACCATACAATCATGACATACAAGTTTGGGAAGACAATGATTAACCAACCCATCCTTGTTCCATCAAGGTGCATAGGAACTTAGTCCTTGGAATTTGACTGGATCATGCATAAAACACTCGTATTCGTATGGTTGAGTGTAGGGGTACCTTTATGCTCATCACCAAAGATCATAAAAACTAACACTAACTTAAGGTACTAAAAATACAAGGTGTTACACTTGAACCCATGTCTATATAATGATCAAGCCTAAATTTCCATCTGATGATATTTCCTCTTCCTATGCATTGTACTTTGATGATATGATGATCTGATAGAGGATCTTGATGTTGAAGTGCATTTCTAGTTTCTAAGCCAACTACAATAAAGAAAATTAACAAAAGGATAAAGGATATTCAAGATATTAATAGATTTTAAGTTAAAATTGATTCAAAGACATATTCTAATTTTAAAACTATGATAATTCCATTCCTAATATGTTTCTAAAAGATGTTGAAAAGTAAGTGTTAAAAAGTAACAAGAGCATTATAAAACCCAAAAAGCATCTTCTTATATGCAAAAGTCCCCAAGGACTCATGAAAGTTTTTTTGGGCTCATTCTCTATACTAATCTAGATATGATTATATCTACTATAACCATCCAAAAAGCTATATTATTTATGCTCCGTGATTGTGTCTAAGATTGGGTCCATGAATAGAAGTGGAAAGAGATCCCTGAACATGGCAACATTTAATAATATGAAGTTCATGAAAATTTACTATTTGCCATCTTTTTGGAAACAATGATGAGTGTACTATCTACAATTAGGTAAATAAACCCTACCTTTGAACGCTTCTCAATCTCCTATTTCATAGGTCTTTTAGCAAAGGGTTCAACTTACGTTGAAATAATTACCCTAGTTTTACTATCAAATCAATATATATGCAGTGTTAACATATATGTAGATCAATTTTTGCATTGAACAATAAATATTACATCTATAGATATAGAATTCTTTTAGCAAGAGGTCCGAAATTTGTTAAAAATAAAAAAAATTAAAGGTCAATTAGAAAACATTTTACTACAAGCTACCAAAAATGTTACTCTAAAGTAAACATTTATGGATAAGACAAAAAGGTTTGACAAAGAATATCTACAAGTAGGGTTATCTATAAAAAAAATTCCTATAATAAGGAAGCTTTAAATAAGGACTACATGACTTCAAGAGAGAAAGAAGAAAATTTGTAAAAGAACACCAAAAAAATATGGTGAATATGATAAAGAAAGATCCATGAAATTTTTGAAAACTTCTTAGTAATTAATTTTCTCCAAAAATGATATTTCATTTGCATAGATTATAGATAAAAGGGTTCTACAAAAATTTATTTCATCATAAGGAAAATTACATAACTAGTTTCATCCTCCTAAATATTTTCCAAATTATGTATGATGAAATAGTGATGGAAATTAAGAAATTGACTTTTGGAAAAGCTATAAATACAAAAGAATTATATGTTGAATTATTAAAATGTGATGAAGAGTTAGTCTAAAAAGATTCTTGGAAATGCTTAATGAAGGAATTTAAAATGATCTAACTAAACATTAGATGATTAAAAGAGCTATTATTCGTTTTTAAAAAGTAAGATAAAACAAATTTAAATAATTACAGATTATGATCAATTACTTGTTTTTAAAATCATTGGCTATCTTAAGAAAAAGAAAATAATTTAAGTGCAATTGCATAACCATGATTTAGAAAAAAACATTCTACAATAGATCAACTAGTTACTCTCAAATATTATGTTAAACAAGCAAAGGTTAAATGAGGTAAAACATTTATCTACTTGGTTGATTTTACTAAAACATCAACTCTGTTATAAGTAAAAAATTATGGAATGGACTTATCAAATTTAAAGTTGAATCTAGTTTACTTAATGTCATCTAAAATTTATACAAAGAAATAAATTTTGAATTAAAAAATAAAGAAATTATGCAATCTAGTCAATTTTAAAATAACATGGAAGTAAAGCAAGATTGTTTCCTTTTACCAACATTTTTTAGCATTTTTATTGATGAACTAAAAAAGTGGATTAAAGAGGTATCTTCAAATAATGCTATTACAGTGGATTAGTTATGTATATGACTTATAATTTTTACAATTGATGTAGCAATGTTGCATCAACTATAAAATTTCTATGAATGTATAGAAATGAAGATGAATGCTGACAAAACAAGAGTGCTAATTTGTAGAACTAATAAGAAAGATTACACTTGCTAGCTTAATAATAAAAAATTGTGATTTTGGATCTATATAAATATTTGGAAGTAGACTACTCTCAAAATTATAAGTGGAAGTATTATGTTTCACAAAAAATTGCAAATGTTGGAAGGATTTATATACAATGAAGAACAAATGTAGTAATCATAATATTTGGACTTTGACAACTCAAAAATATCTTTTTTCAAATAATTTTACAATCTACAGTACTTTATAGATGTGTAGGGTAGGGCCTAGGTTTTGATCAAGAATCATAGGAGAATATTAAAAAACTTTTAAAAAGTTTCATTTTGGACAAGTTCAAGGTATATATAGAATATTATTATTAGAAGTTAATTTGTTACAATTAGAAGTTGAAGCAATATATTAGTTTCTAATGTTCTACTTGAATAATAAATAAGATCTTATGAGAGATATCTAAAATTCTAAATGGTAAGGGTACTTCCATAAAATACAATTATGGCTATAAAAATGGGGTATTGATAATATTAATGTAATAATAAATTTAGAACAAACTTGGAAACTTGTTGTAGAAAAACTTTTAGAGAGATGATAAAATAAGGTAAAAATACCAAAGTTTTAGAGAGGAGGGTCATTTAGCTTTACTATAAAAACATCATAGGTGGCATGCATGATGAAATAAACTATTTATAAGAAACAATTCCAATATCCATGAGAGCATTAACCAACATAGTAAGAATGAGATTACACTACCTTCAAGTTGAAATTAGATGTTGAAACAATAAGCATCATGAAGATATAATTTAGCAAGTGTATTTATTATAAGTAGTAGAAGATGAGTAACATATATTATTATAATATAATTAAATATATTTCTAAAAAAATGGTAAATCTTAGGCCAATCTTTATATCAACTATTCAAGTTACTATTGTTAGTTCTAGGGAACTACATAGAAGACATCTTTAACTTGCACAACTATTAGATACATCTATTTGTTGGTGACCGTTTGGGACCCGACCGCCAACGAGTGTCCTCGAACAGGATTTAGGTGCCTGCTGGTCTCTGGCAACACCAAGGCCCAGATACCTCCAAATAAACTCAGTAGTTAATGTGAGTATGTGTGTGTGCTGTTGCGGCGTGCAGTTGTGAGAAATGTAACGATTGCGTTGTATGTGAACTACAAATGACTTACTTTAAAGAGATTCAGCCAACTTTGCCAACAACTGTGAGTTTTTGAAAATTTCCTATTTTGTTCAACTGCCTAGTCTATGCGGTCCTTATAATACCTACTTGTAACAAATAAAATTTTGCAAAAACATTTGAGCACAACTCCGCAATCTACTCCTAATTTTCCCCAGAGAAAGAGATAGTTCGACAAGAAAACTAGAAATAGAGCAAGATTCAATGGAAATAAGTAGAAAAGAAAAGAAAGCAGATTTGTGTAGACCTCAAATATTTCAACAAGGTAAAATGACACGAGTAAACACTTCGCAATAAAGCTATCCCAAATTCAATATCTACGAATTGATCAAACTTCCAAGGCTCAAACAAGAAAA
>MNCI01023058.1:401272-426394 GCA_015680685.1 Gnetum montanum | reverse complement strand
GGAAGTTGGTGATGCTCATATTCCAATGTATATATGCTTTTGTTATGGGCATGGGTTTCCTTAGTTTGTTCCATACATATTTGGTTGCTCCTTCGACTAGCTGTCAACCACGGGGTGTCTACTACTGGTTGTGTGGTTGCTACATATAGGCATCTTTGTTGTAAAGTTTCAAGGGCACACCTATTGCATGGAGGCATTTCCTCCATGTCGTCACCTGATGAATCATTGTATGTGATGCATGGAACTTTTTTCTTCTCGATCTTTCCATAAATTTTTATCTTAGAGATCTCCAAGGAAAGATCACGGATCCTAAGGCATGCGTCTACTATGCTTAGCCATAACCTTCCCATTATAATTGGGAAGTCCCCTTCATTGTTGTTCACTTCAATCACCAGGAAATCAGCTAGGTAAGACCAACCACACACAGTGGTCATGATGTCCTCAACCAATCCTAAGGGAATGGTGATGGACTAGTCTGCTAGCTCTAGTTGGATGTTGCTCTTCTTGAGTTGTTGCAGGTTCCAAGCGTGATACATCTCTCGTGAAATTAAGTTGACTCCGAAACCTGAGTCAAGAAGAGCCCTATGTGGTTCATTTTCGGCAACCTGTAAATAGATTAAGGGACTCCCAGGGTTAGTTAGTTTCTTAGGAAGGTGGCCTACCTTGATCCAATTAGTTACGGTATGCGTTAACATAACCGTATATGTTAAGCTCTGTTGGACTAGAGGGTGCTCTGAAGTGTTAGATGGTGGAGGAGTGTACATGGGCCCAACCACTTGTTGTTGTGAAAGTTTGTCTGGGCTTTTGGTTCTAAAGAAAGCTCTTCTCTTTTTACAGTTGTTAGAACCAGTAGCAGGTTGGATATTTATAGCTCTCGCAGCGTGACGTTGCTGCGATTGGGTAGGAAGTTCCCCTTACATTGTTGGAGCAGGAGGTGTTATGGGAACTACTACTGGTGGAAGAGGTGCAGATGGATTAGGAGGATGGTGTGGGTATGGAGTGTCTTCCGAAGGAGAAGGAGTCCTTCTGAAGTACTCCCGAACTTGGTAGTGATGGTGGGAAGTTGAGTGATTCATAAAGTCACTTGGAGAAATCGGCTGCTACACATAGTATCCATAAGGGTCAAGCTGCTAGTAAGGGTACTGATGTTTCGGCGATGGCATCCCCCATGACTGTGGGTATTGCCACTGCTGATGTTATCCGATGGGTTGTGGTGGAGTTCCACTCGGATAATACGTTAAGGGTTGGTGGAACTGCCTTGGATTACCTTATGAATAAGATAACCTTCGGGGTGTTTACCGTTGGTTGAGTCTTGGATTAAGTGCATACACCCCAGACTCCTGCAGATGTGAGATAATTGGACAACATCCCTTAGGATGGTCATAGTGGTAGATCTCACATCCACCATCATTGTCTGTGTCAGAGTTCACAGCCACATCGGAGTTAGTGATTTTTCCCTTAACCTTGTTATGTGTAGGGCCTAAATCTCTAGACTTTGTCTTACCTTTGTCACTACTTTGTTCTACCTTAGACTCTTCTACAATTTTCAAGACAGTTTCAATTTTAGAGTCTAAGGAACTCCATACATCATCTACCTTAGCCGCTATTTCTGTTGTGAGCTTTTGAAGCGGCAAGGTCTTTCTATTCACCAACTCTTCGATTGGTGACTCATCCTCTTCATCAAAAAATTTCACTCCCTTCTTTTGAAGAGAGGGATCATGGTTGTATTCTTCCACACTTTCCCTTTTTTGTAGCTCACCTTCTTTTCCAACAAGCGATGTACTTCATGGGCTCTAAGTTGTGAGAGTCTCCCTTGGGCATAAGTTCCAAGGGTTCTTCTAGTTTCATGCCTTAGCCCATCCACGATGTGGTGAAGTTGATCCCGCTGAGCGTACCCATGGGCCAGGCAACGATGTAATAATGTGTAGTAGCGGGCCATGGCAGCATCCAAGGGTTCATATGTACCTTACTTCTAGCCTTGGATCTGCTTACGCAAATTGAACACTCTAGAGTATGTCTGATACTTATCATTGAATAGTTCTAGCATCGTACTCCACCTCCTGATGGTTTCCGATTCCAAGGACCGGTACCAACTCTCTGCTTCTTTGGTGAGTGTCCTTGGGAATAGCTTAAGTTTTTGCCACTCATTTTCTATATTCTGCAAGGCATAGGCATTGTGCAATGCCTGTAAATGATTTTTCAGATCTACATTGTATCCCCCTTCAAATCGTGAGATATTGTTCATATCTAAATGTTTGATCCGACTATCTTTTAAATGCCTTGTGGGAATCCTAACTACCTATGTTATGTCAAGCATACTTTGGGTTGTGAGTAGGGGCTCGTCATGGTCATCTCTTTCATGACACCTGTGATGTCTGCGTTGTTCCCTACTCTCCCTACGTCCTTGCCCTTGTCCTCTCTCTCAACTTTCCCGTCGAGGTCTCTCATTTTATCTACCTTTATCCTCTCCGTTGTGTTCATGATGGCTGCGCCTAGATGTGGAAGCAGAGGGTGAGTGATGTAAAGAAGGGAAGAATAAGGGAAACCATCACCATGACAATGTTTCTTGCCTTCTCTTCAACTGCTATGGCCTTGATCATGGTGACGATTTGAGTGCTCGTCCTTAGCATGAGTGGTTGTTCCCACTGTGAACAGTTGGTGTTCACAGGCATCAGAACCATGGTTATGTATCATTGATCGTAGGTTCTGATACCCAACCTCCTCATCATCATTAGGAGGGGGAACATCATTTGCTAAAGAACCCGTTATAAGGGGTTCCTCATCTTCTATTTCGCTAAGGATGTGCAGACCTTTACCCTTCAAAAGTGTATGTTGACTCTCCTACCTTGAGTCTCTCATACGTTGTGCTTTTGTGGGATGATAATCCCTCATATCAAAATTGTCTGCAACATATTCATCATATAATTCTATCATGCCAATCTGTGCCAAGGCACGAAAAAGCATGCGAGAGACTGATCGATCTGGGGGTAACACGATGTTACCTTGCAAATCTCTCCATCGCAGCTGCTCATCTTGATGGAGGATAAAGGTAAAGTCTGGAATATACTCATCGAGATGAGTATAAACTATCTTGTATTGTTTAGGACTTGGTTGATTTCCGCTGTGTTTTATGTTGCTGACTGTCTCGTGTATGGTCCTTAGGTGGTGAGTTGCTCTTATGAGAAGAAGACATTTTTATCCATGTGCTAATTTCACTATTATAAAAGTTTCTCTTTTGATTAACCCGAAGGTTTGTTTACGCTCACAATGATGTGAATGATATCCTTATGTTCTATATGGCGCACAAACACTTAGTCCCCGGCAACGATGCCAATGATGAGTGGCGAGGTACCCCTACACTCAATCATACGAAACGAGTGTAGCACGCATGATCCGATCGAACTCTATAGACTAAGTGCCTACACGCCCGATGGAACACTTGGGGTTAATCATTCGTTGTCTTTCCAGACTTACTTGTAGTTGTCACGGTGTATGGTTAAGTAAGTCCAAGGTATATGATTTTTATAGTCTTTTATGTTTTTCTCCTATGCTATTGAGGTGAAGGGTTGAGAAAGTAACTAACTCTAACTAATGACTAAGTCTAAATTAACTAGTGTCAGCATCCGTTCCCACTTACCGTACACACCCTGAACTATGCAACCATGACTACCAAACACTAATCGTTACTGGGATCACCACGTGTAACGCACGTGCTCGAAGTGGTCATACTGAGGCACTTAACTAGCCTAAGCGTAATGAGCATATGTTCAGCCGTACACATCCTTAGATGCTCATAATCAAGTCATACTCATTCCACATTCTAGGACTTGAGGGTGAGAGAATCTAATCGCGATGAGCAGCTGATTCCTTGATTAGCCGTACACATCCATAAATGCTCGTAATCAAGTCGTACTCATGCCACACTACTGCAGGGTAATAAATAACAGGTAAGAAATAACAGGTAATAAATAACAAGTAATAAATCCTATTCCATGCACTGCAAGGTTTATCCACAAAGCTCATCTGTATTACCGTACATAACTTGCGTTCAGGTACAATGTTGCTCAAATAAAGATCCGTTCACTTGCGGACTCCTACTACAGGCACATGGAAAATATTCTATCTCTGGAGTGATCAATCTACCAGAGTTTCCCTACTTCTAGCCTAGGATGGAAAATAAGGGGAGTGTCACCTCTTATTTATAGATTTGGTGATGGACCACGATATTGTGTATGCAACATCGCAAGGGACGACGCGATATCGCGGTCGCCGCGATATCGCGTATATTGCGGCTCATGCGAATCACGTCTCATCAATGGGCAAGACATCCATAACATTAACACACCTCATAGCTTGACCCACCATACATGTAACAATCAAGTGTGTAACCAATGATTTTTCTACCTAGCTAGCACACCACCAATAGACACCCAGTGGCTAGGGCATGAATGGTTATCAATGCTTCATACATGCATAGATCCTATTTATCTACTTATTAATCCTTGTCATGGCCAAATGTTTAGTTTTGAGGGTTACACCCCCACCCCCTCCCCCCCATTCTAAGCTTCAGGATTCTTAAGTGTGTTTCACCTTTTTGTTTTACACATTTTTTTGTTTTGAATTTTCTTGTTTTACACATTCTTTATTTTACATCTTCTTGTTTTCATGTTATTAATCTTTTCTATTTTTTTTTCCACCATCATTAGTGCATTTCCTATTTTTTGAAGATTTTATGCTTTCTTTTATATTTTCTTTTATTTTATTTTAGTGTGATTCTCTAACTTTTTGTTAATAAGTGCCAAGCACAGTGGTAATGCATTGTTTGATGGTGGTATATACTATTTTGTTATTTGATTGTTGGTGTCTAGATTCTAGCTTTGAATTTTGTTACTAATGATTAGGACATGGTTCTTTTTCATGCAACAAGTAGTGAGTCCATAACATCCATGCATCCACAAACTCTATGGTTTTCCTTGTTTTGGAAACATGTAGTTCCTTTTTCATTAATGAAACTTTAACAAATTTGTAACTTTGATAGTTTCCGAAATTAGAAAGGATTTAAAGGTTTGAATAGGGTGTGACTTCAAGGGGATTTGGTATTCTTTGTGCTTTTCTGTTTGCCTAGGTGCATGTGTGTTTTCATGGATTTCTTACTGTTCCATGTCAACCAATAAAAAGAAGTTGAATAAGTCTTTGCATGGTGTGGTTCTCATAAAAAAAACACTATGGGAATTTAAAGCACACCCCTTAGACAAACTAAACACATGTGTCCTTGCATGGTGTGGTTTCCATTTCAAAAAAAAAGGAAAAAAAAAAGAAAAAGAAGATGAGAATTTAAAGCACACCCCTTAGACAAAATAAGCAGGCTACAAGTTCCAGTTATGGGACTAGAAAGACATGTTACCCATGCCTCAAGGTCCCCTCTAACTAAGGCCCTTCCTCACTTCCTACTTCTCTTTTTTCTTCTTTAATAAGAAATGGTGATTGTTTTGTGGCAGCACTCTTATGTCTTTGAGGGATGGATTGGTCTTAGAATGATGACGCAAAATCACTAAATGTGGTTGGTTTTGGTCTGGACTAATGATGGATCCTATCAAGTCATTTAACCATAAAATTCACAAATGACTTCATGTGACCTTAATCAAGAACTTCATTCCACTCTCTCTCATCCATCTATGCTTCCCATGTCTCACCTCACTACCGGTTTTATGTTCTTATTCGATGTTCCTTTTTGATGTGTCAAAATTCTTAGGTAGTTTCTTTCTAGTTTGTGTACTTAACCTTCAATAACCATTAATCATCCACAGAGTCCATGGACTCTTTGGATTGAAGTTATGCAAGGGCATAAAAGGCTTATGCCTACTTTGGGGTGGACCCACTTGCATATCTTTTGGTAGGTTAGTTAAGTTCTTTACCCTTAGACACTCTTACAATGAAATTCTTTTATTTACCTCATCAGTGACATACAAGTATACACATCTTCACAACATTTTTCAATGAATTTTCCTTTTTATTATTGTGAATTCTTACACCCTCTTCAAATATTTCCTTTTGTTGAACTTTTTCAAATTTAATGGACTGCTTATCTATTTTAACCTATTTGTTAGCCTTCTTGCTAACATTCCTAAAGGAATCAATCTACCACAATCACAACCTAGCTAAGTGTAACCACCGATGAGAGAAGGTATTTAATAGCTATGTGTTACACATTACGTACTAATTCATGATTCTATTGTAATTGCAATGGAAAGCATGGACTGGAAGTGGGACTATCTTCACCAAGGATGATGCAGCAATACCACATAATGTGAACCATTTATGATCATGGAACCTTCTCTCTCACTCTTCAGCTACCAAGAGGTGTTGGATGCCAATCTCATCAAGGGTGTTCACTTCTCTTATCATGAACACCCAATTTTGTAAAGATAGTAACTTTGTATACTTGGGCACTCAAAGTCTGTTTGTTCCATTTGAGTCAGTTGTATGTTAGTCAATAATCCCATACCTTTCAAATATTTTGTAAGGAACTTGTTCTTCCTCTTCTACACTTGAGGATGAGTTTTCATTCAATCATGGGGGTATGATGAATCACATGTTTTCATTTGCTTCGACATTGAGTATCCAAAGTCAGAGCCTAGATGCGATGTTGGATATCTAATGTTAGGGGGTATACGCCAATCTATAAATATAGTGCTTAGGCTCATGATTTGGCATTAGTTTTTTTCATAGTTAGTGAAGCTCTTGTAGTTTTTTTCCTCAAGAGTTAAAATATTTTCTGAGTGCCCTCTACAAGAGTTTGAGTATGTACAAATCTTTGTTCGAACACTGATGTACTTGAGTGCAACAATGTGACAAGAATAAAAATGAAATCTTTTGATAATCCTTGCAACATTGAGAATAGATTAATGTCTCTTTTAATATACTTTACTTTCATGCACTTTACTTTTATGCATTTAAATTAAGCAATTAATTTCTAGTTGTTAATGAACACAAGCACAACCACTTTGAGCATATGTATAGTGCTTGGTAATTGAGAAACGCTTAATGTTTGGTAGCCCAGTAGCACTATATGTGTTCAGGATAGTGGGACAGGTACTTGCGTTAGGCTAGCTAGGCTACTTTAGATCTTATTTTCCACTATTCATTAGCTTAGTTAATTTATCTCTTTATTATCATTAGGAGTAACATAAAATTTGACAACATCATATGCCTCACTTTGAACTAAATCATATGTGACAAAGCTACCATTAGTCCAAGTGGGAAGACAACAAACTACAATCAAAGCCTAACAATCTAAATACCACAACTAATTCCATCCATAGAATTCAACTGGATCGAGCATGAACACTTGTGATTCATATGGTTGGGCATAGGGATACCTTGTTGCTCATCAATTATTTTATGAATATCACCCTAGTAGGTTCATTATCCAAATGAAGATAAGATAAATAAGAGATTTCATACTATTTTGGATTACCAATATAGTTGAAATTCATGGATCAAGATGCATAGACCTCTTATCCTAGAAATCATTTACATTAAACCAATAAGAATCTTAGGAGAAGAGGAAGAGGGTGGGTTGAGTGGGGGGTGGGGAAGAGGAGGGAAAGGGGAAGGGAGAGAGGGAGTGTGGGGGGTACTGGAGAGGGTGAGAGGTGGACAATGGTGGAGGAGGGGTGTGTGTATTTCAGGAGTACAGGGGAGTAAGGTGATTTTGGAACTTAAAATAATTACCCCCACATATGTAGTCCAATTAAAACTTTATAGCTCAACATTACCTACTAGAATCAAACTCATAACTTAAAGTTTCCAAATCAAGATTCTTACAACTAGGCTAACACCTCATTGTTAAGATCCTTAGGAGAAGGTCCTCATTGTCTCTCATATCGTAGATGCTTGTATTCATGTTTTATAATCAAATCATGAAACTCTTACTTCTTAAGAGTGATACAATCTAATTTTTGGAGGAATATATATTCATAAGTAGTCAAATCCTCAATGAAAACTTGATAAAACAAATGCTTCTTAAGGTGACAAGTGCAACTTCCCTAGGCTCCTTACAAAATTTTCTATATGCATTGCACCATAATCTTAGTGTGTATTTATGAAAGCTCATCATAATGGAAGGTGTTTCTTTATTCCCCACATTTCTAAATGTGATTTGGACTATTTGATATTTCTTCTTAGATTTATACTCACCATTTATCTTAGCCATGGTTTCTTTAACCAATTATATTCTACAAAATCAACTAAGAAAAAAAATATGAATCTACAAGTAAAATAAGCAATTCACTACCATTTTCTTTGGTGATGATACAAATGATAGGGGCTTATCCTAGCTAAAATTACAAGAAGTGCATCAATGGTATACATAGAAAACTAGTCATAAACCTTGATGGTAATAGGAATATGAATAAAAAAGTTTACTTATTTTTGTCATTACTTTCAAAGAATAAACATTGTCATTTAGTTTTGGTTTTGATAATCCTTGAATTATAAATAACATTATAGTCTAGAAAATACAATTTTTTTGCCATGGTGAAGGCATACATTTTTATTATTTTTTAAATAAAAAATAAACCAAATACAAACTTATACTATAATCCCTTAAGAGAAAAACATAATACTCACATTCAAAAAGTAAACACATACCCTTATGTTGCTATCTCTTATGAGATAGATGCAACACATAGATTGAACTAATACACACATACAAATATTGTGATGCCTTATGGAATAATTACAATTCCAACATATGAAAGTAGCTAAATTTTCTCAGCCATATCGTCAATGGTCCAACATCATTCCCAACAAACATGACCTCCTTAGGCAAGGCAAAATTGTTACAAGGTTCACATAACTTTACTAAATTATCAAACTAAGTGAATAAAATGAATTCATATTACTATATTAAAAGAATTAATTAATAAATAAAGTTGAATGTCATCATTTTAATTCTATCTAAAAACTTCATAGTCCAAGTTTATATTTTAGGTATATTTCAAAAATTAAAGACATACTTATAAAATTAAAAAAAATTAAACTAAGCCTTATTCATAGCAAAAACACTCAACTTTGCATCCCCTAAATAGTTATAGGCTACATACTGGGACATACAAGTTGGGGGTGATGGGTTGTGTGTGTGTTGGATTAAAAAAAAATGAATAACAACAATAATAAAATTCTGATTACATCAATTCAACAAAAAAGAAAATCTAAAGGAAAACCCAATGGTTTTGGAGATTTCTGTTTAGATTTTTATGCTTACAACCAATCTTGAGAAAGCTCACCATTGCGATAGGAAAAGGATCAAATCTTACCTTTGTTCAGAAGTTCCCTAATGGGTTTTTACTTTTTACTAAAGGGTTTCTTATAAAGAGAAGAAGAAAACTCTTTCTAAATACAAAATTACATATGAAGCATAAATAATGAATAAATAGTGATAGAAGTTGAAAGCTTCCCATCCTTGAGCCTCCAAAACAAAAAAGATTAGCTTTCTATAAAATAAATTAATTATTAAGTTTCACCAAGTGATTTTTTGCTTGAAGCTATAGCTTAAAAGAGACATCTTTACGAATCAGATGTTTAACTTCTAAAGAGATGTCATAGTTATGCTCTTGTTGTTAGAAAATAACTACACATAAAAGCTTTTAAATAGCGTAGAAAGGAAGTGATTGAAGATACTTTCAAATGAGAAGAAAAGAAGTAGACAAACCAAGTTGATCACTAAGAATGATTTCATCAATGCTTAGTTGAAAGTTATTATAAATTCCATATGTTCATTACCAAGCATGTTATGCAATAGGACACTAAAAAAAACGTGAGAAAAAAATTCTTTACTTTCACAAAGACATCATTTCAGGAGAAAAAATTCTTATATGTTGAAGACGAGTGATGATAGAAAGACCTTGATGAATAAGACGCCATAAAATATACAAAATATATTAGGAGATCTCCTACCTTTATAGGCTACATAAGCATGATAGAACTTTGACAAAGTCTTATCATATGGTAAAGTGGTAACTCTAATACACAAAACAAATGATTCTAGAAAATCAAAGGATAAATAAAGCAAAAGATGCTAGAAAATCAAAGGATAAATAAAGTAAAACCATGAATATAAAATGAATTTTCACCTAGATATTTATAATTTTCAACTAAGGTATATAGGAGGGGTGTGCTAGCTATTAGGTACTATCGGATCCTACATTAGTATAGAAGATACCTTTCTAATTAAGGTAAGAAATGAAATTTCTATGAAGAATGTGCTAACATTAAAAGATAGTATAGTGTGTATGATAATCCTAGGAAATTAGTACATCCCTCTTCCAAACCCATGAGGTGTGCTTGTTCTAAGAAGCTATCACATCCCCTTGAGGGAATATTGCAATTAAGTGAAAATTAAGTATTAAATAAGAATGCATATGCTCAATGAATTTCTAGTTTCTAGAGAAAATCCTAAAGCAAAAGTAGCACAAAAACATAATCTTGAGTAATGAAATAGTGGAAGAAGAGAGGAATCAAATCTATACATGTGCAAACTAAATCACATCACACATAAATACCCAAACATCAACTATAACCAAAGTTTGTTGACTTAATTCTTGCAAGTTCAAGGCTTATAAAATGATACAAAGCTACCACTAGATGCTTCCTCACTTGGAACCATGACGATGTGTGAGAAGGAAGTAGAAGATGGTATAATGAAGATATGTGAGGTGGAAGTAGAGGACGGGGAAATGTCCAACACTTATCTTACTTTTATGGCCATTATACATAATAAGTCCATCTTTAGAGAAAGATATTCAAGTAAAGACAAAGGGGCCACCACTTGGAGTGATGGTAAGGTGCTTGTTTCTCAAGTTGCAAAACCTAGGTTTAAGCTTGGGTACAACAACTTGGAAGATGTTGGACTTTCTTTTCTCTACCACCCTCCTAGGACCTCACCTTGCTAACATGAACATTGAGCCTCTAGGTATTAATCCTATCCAAGTGAAAACAAAATGGATGATATAGTACCTTGGAGAAAAAGGTATGATTTACTTAGTAAAAATGCTATTAAATTATAACAAGTTTATCTCAAACTGAAAAAAGCTTTTGAATAAGAACTCAACACTTTTTTAAGCAAATTGACAAGACCAAAATTCTTAAGGTTAAGATTGATATACTAACATTTCAAATTACACATGAAAGCCAAAGTGCTTGATGTTAGAGTTGAACCCAAGATTTAGCATTATCACTAGATGTTGTTGGAATTCAATATGCATTAGTAGTAGGGATTGTAGGATATTACTTGAGTAGTAGGAGCCATAGTAATTTGGGTTTATCAAGTAGAACATTATTGGATATTTCTTGATTGATATAGATCGATATAATTCCTTCCCTACTATGCTTTATTCTTGGATTGATGCAAAACAATACATAGGTACACTTTTGAATTTGAATCTCATTGGCCGACAATGTTGAATGACATGATTTGGATTAAGAAGGATTATTCCTTATGATTAAAAATCACTTCAATCAATCTATTTTTTTAAACACCCAACCTTCATGAATTTTGATTCATTCTGATACATATTAGATGCAAATCTATAGAGCACTAATAAAGTAGTTATTGTTTGATAAAAAATAATTATTTGAAGAAATATTTTAGTAGAAATGAATGAGATCTTGTAGAAACTTAAAATTCAATCATGAAAAGCAATGGATCTTGAGATTAAAGCTTTACAAGCATGTAGATATTTAACTTATATTATATATAATAGAGATATATCTCAATTTTAATAATAAGAAACCATAAACATAAGATCTATGAAAGTAATATTATGAAAATGATTGATATTGATGAAAGATGCAATGCCAAATGATGTGCAGTCAATGTGATTGTGAGAGATTATTATAAATATGAGAAAGAGTTATGAATATTGATGAGCCACGATATTAGGGCCACAATATCAGGTCCACAATATCAAATCTTGCCAAGCAATATCAGACATCCGATATTGGGACCTATCTCATTACCTATAAATAAGAGGTGGGCGCACTTGGTTTGGTAGTTAGTTCTTAGTCCCTTACCCAAACTCTTGTAGTTTCTCCCTCTCAGAGTTAGAATTATTTCTGAGTGCCCATAGTACGAGTCATAAAGCAAACACACCTTTATTTGAGCACTATGTACCTAAGCACACCTTGTGTCTGGAAATAAGGATGAACTTTGTGATAAACCTTACAGCATTCAGAATAACTTATCTCTTACCCTTAATGCTATTTATAGTTCTTTAATGCTTTCATTAGTTAATTAATGTTGCTTTTATTGATTGGTTAATTTTCACAAGTAAGCACACTCAATACAACCACTTCAAGCATGCATGAAACACTTGGTAACCCAGTAATGATTAGCATTTGGTAATCCCAGGAGTGTTACACTAGTTTAGGATGTGTATGGAAAGTGGGAGTAGATGCTGGTGTTAGGAATAGTTAGGACCTTGCTGATTACTTAATTTAAATTAGTTATTCAATTAATTCACTTCTTCCCTCTTTAGCACCAAGACATAAAACATAACAAGCATGAAAATCATATACCTCAAGTTTACTTAACCATATAATGGTGTCATACAAGTAAGCTTGGGAAGATAACAATTGCCTAACCCATCCTTGTTTTGTGAAGGTGCATAAGCACTTAGTCCTTGGAATTTGATCAGATCAAGCGTAATGCTTGTATTCATATGGTTGAGCATAGGGGTACCTCATTGCTCATCATTGGTGCTGTTGCTGAGGACTTTGTTGTTTGTGTGCTAATTAGAACTTAGGAATCTTCCCATCATTGGAACAAACTCTTAGGGTTAGTTATCTTAAATTTATTAGAAAAGAAAAGAGAAAAGTGTTACACACTGAAGAATTAATCATGTCTCCTTCTTCTTATGAGGGTGTTTCACTGCCTAGGTTTAACACAACAAACAATCATAGGCATAGTACACATGATAACTTGCCAATGGCCCAATAGTTTCATGTGGTATATGTTCATCCTAATGAGTATATACCAAACTTTACCTTTATCCTCCACTAGGATGAACAACTGCATTGGCATGATTTAGAAGGTAACATAGTGTTACCTCCTGATCATTCAGTCCCAAGCATGCTTCTTCGTGCTCTCACACGAATTGGTATGCAACACTTATAGGCAGAGTACGTTATGCATGAACATGACTTGAGAGAGTATTGACCCACATAGGCACAATGTGAAAGGAACTTACAACAGGAGAGACATCATAAATCTATGAAGGGAAAGTGGTCTCAAGATGTTTCGTATGTCCTAAGTGAAAATGAGGGTGGTGAACCTGCCTCAGAAGGTCTTCCACAAAATGATATTCCTCTCATTGACTTCAGTTAAGGGGTTGTGTATTGGAATCTTCACTCAACTATCCATAACTCAAATTCTAGTACCAATGGACACAAAGGGTCTGAAAAAGGAACATGAACACATGACAAAGATGGAAATTTTGATCGTAACCACTATCGAGGCCATGACCACCGAAGAGAAGGTAGCAAGCACCATCATGGTGATGGTCCTCCTTCCTCTTCACCTTCATCATCTCCTTGCCCCTCTCCTTCAAGATCGGAATGCAATCGCAGAGGGAAAGACCCTGAGGATGATGGTAGGAAAAATAGGAATAATAGAAAAAATAGTCAAGAAAAGGGATGAGGACATTCTAGAGAAACACGCCATGAAAGGAGGGAGAGTAGGGAATAGCATAGGCATCATAGATGCCATAGAAAACATGATCACAATGAACCCCTACTCGCTACCTAAAGTATGCTAGATATAACTGATGCTATTAGAATCCCAACAAGGAACCAAAAAGATAGCAGGATCAAAAGATTAGACATGAATAATATCCCAAAATTTGAAGGGGGATACAACGTTGATCCTCAAAATCATTTGCAAGCATTTCACAATGCATGTGCCTTGCAAAACATAGAAAATGAGTGGAAAAAACTCAAGTTGTTTCCATGGACACTGATCAAGGAAGCAGAAAGCTAGTACCAGTCCTTGGAATCAGAATCCATTCGCTGATGGAGTACCATGTTAGAACTGTTCAATGATAAGTATCAAACGTACTCCCAAGTGTCCAACCTACAAAAGCAAATCCAAGGATGGAAACAAGGAGGATAGAAACCCTTAGATGCTACCATGAGAGGATGTTATGCATTATTACATTGTTTCCCTGGCCATGGTTACTCACAGAGGGAACAACTATGCCATCTTGTAGATGGACTTAGGCATGAAACACGAAGAACCCTTGGGACTTATACCCAAGGAAGACTATCCGAGCTTAGAGCCCATCAAGTACAAATATTTTTGGAGCAAGTTGCCAAGGAGGAAGGAGAGTTAAGGAAAAGAGAGAGTGTGTAGGAATACAATAGAGATTCTTCCCTCCAAAAGAAGGGAGTTAGATTTTGTGAGGATGAAGAAGGGTCACCACTTAAAGAGATGGTGAATAGGAAAAATTTTCCCATTCAAAAACTTGCATCAGAAGTATCAGCAAAGGTGAACCAAATGTGGGACTCCCTAAATAATAAATTTCAAACCATTATCCAAATAGTAGAGTCTAGGGAACCAGGTAGTGACCGAAAAAGGAGAAAAAAGAAAGAAACTGAATATGCATGTAACAAAGGTAAGGGAAAAGTTACCATCATTGAAGAGGTTGTGGATTCAGATATAGACAATGATGGTGAATGTGAGATATGTCAATATGACCATCCTAAGGGATTTTGCATAGTAATCTCACATCTATAGGAGTTTGGGGTGTACACACTAAATCCACGATTAAATAGATGGCAAACACCTCGAAGGTTACCTTATCCTCAAGGAAGCCCAAGATAGTTCCACCGACCCTTGATGTATTATCCAAGTGGAACTCCACCACAACCAAATGAATAGTATCAATAGTGGCAACACCCACAATCATGGGGAATGCCACCACCATGTCAATAGAACCCTTACCATCAAACTGACCCGTATTGATACTACATGCAGTAGCCAATCTCTCCATGTGACTCTACTAGTCACGTTACTCCTTAGTCTCACTACCAAACCCATGAGTACTATAGAACTTCTTCTCTTATAGGAGAGGTTTCACAAACGTACTATCCTTCTCATCCGACTACACCTCTTCCACCCTTAGCTCCATTACCACCTGCTCCAGCTATGCAGGGTGAGCTCCCTACCCAACCATAGCAACATAATGCTACAAGGGTTGTCAACCCTCAACCTGCTATTAGTTCAGACAATTGCATAAAGAAGAGACCTTTCCTTAGAATCAACAATCCAATAAGTTCTTGCAACCATAGGTGGAAAATTCTCTAAATGCCTTACCACCATTTGAATCTTCATAACTTTCTTCAAACCAAAGACCGTACTTAATGCACATGGTCATGTTGACTCATGAAAATACCTATTGGATTAAAGCTAGCCATCTTCCTAGGAAATTCTCTAATTCTAAAAGTCCTCTTATATAGTTGCAAATCACTCGGAATAAAACTTGCAAGGCTCTTTTGGATTCCGGTTCTAGTGTTAATTTAATCTCTCAAGAAATGTACAAAGCCTAGAACCTACCTCCACTAAAAAAGAGTAACATATGTTTAGATTTGGCCAACCAGTCCATCATTGTCCCATTAGGACTAGTGGAGGACATTGTCACCGCTATTTGTGGGTGGTCATATCTAGCCGATTTCCTAGTGATTCAAGTTAACTATAAGGGGGACTTCTCAATCATAATGAGAAGATCATGGCTAAGAACAATTGATGTGCGCCTAAGAATACAAGATCTTTCCCTATAAATATCAAAGGAAAATACATTTGAAAAGATCGAGAAGAAGAAAGTTCCATGCATCGCATACAGTGACATAGGGTGTAATTGCATGCAGAAGTCCTGGTTTGTACAATGTTTAACGTTTCCTGCATGCAACCAGTGTGCACTAATAACTAACATACAAAGATGCCTGTATGCAACAGCCACAAGACAAGAAGGCACCCAGTGGTCGACAGCTAACCAAGAGAACAATTCAACTATATGCATGCAACCAACTCAGAGCTTAACTTGCACCTACATTGATAGCATAGATATATTAGAGCAAGTCCATCACCAACTTCCAAGTCTTGACATCGAAAATATCAACTGGAAGAAGTCGGAAATCCCTGACGATTTCAAGCAAAAGCCCCTTGAGTTAAAATTTTTGCCCACCGATATGGAGTATACATTTCTCAAAAATGGAAAACTAGTAATCATTAACGTTAAGCTTACTCCTCAACAAAAACAAAGACTCCTGAAAATGGTAAACAAATGGTCGAAAGCCTTTACATGGTCATATCCTGAATTAACCATAATAGATCCTAAGATATGCCAACATAGAATCTACACTAACCCCTCCATGAAACCTCGATGACAACTGCAAAGACGACTGAACCCAAAGCTTAAGCAAGTGGTTAAAGAAGAAATTGAACAACTTCTAAAAGCTGGGTTCATCTATCCCATTGCGGATAGTGAATGGGTTAGTCCATTAGTCATTGTGCCCAAAAAGAAAGGTAAATGGAGGGTGTGTATAAACTTTAGGCTACTAAACATGGCAACATTTAAAGACCACTTCCCATTACCATTCGTTGACCAAGTCTTAGATACCATTGCAGGGCATTACTACTATAGTTTTCTAGATGGCTACAGTGGATATAATCAAATTCAAATAGCACTAGAAGACCAAGACAAGACTACGTTCACAAGTCCTTTGGGGATATTTGAATATAAGAAGATGTTTTTTGGCTTATTAATGCCCCAACAACTTTTTAACATTTGGTTCTAAGTATCTTTCAACAACAAATAGGAAATGGTGTGGAGGCCTTTATGGATGATTTCTCCACCTATGGAGTGGACTTCGAACAAGCATTGGACCAATTAGAGCAAGTACTGAAATGATGTGTAGAAACCAACTTAAGGCTCAATTGGCAAAAAATCCATTTAATGGTCCAAAAAGGCATTGTATTAGGGCACAAGATTTCACAAACAAGGATATAAGTAGATACTAAAAAGATTAAGGTCATCCAAGGAATCACTTATTAACCTAAAACTATAAAGGACATCCAATCATTCCTTGGACATACTAGCTATTATAGACGCTTCATTGGAAACTTTTCAAGGATTGTAAAACCTTTGGTAGAACTAATGAAGAAGGACATACCTTTTAAATGGACCAAGGAATGTGAGCTAGCTTTCCAACCCTTAAAACAAAGGCTTGTAGAAATGCCTATTCTACAAGCTCTTGACTGGTCCAAACCATTCCACATAATGACTGACACGTCTAACTTTACCTTAGGAGTTGTACTTACATAGTTAGATGACCAAAAAAATCCCAATTATATCCACTATGCAAGTCAAAGTATCGCTGGTGCGCAACTCAATTACACCACAACAAAAAAAGAGTTAATGGTTGTGGTGTTTGCACTAGAAAAATTTAGGCACTATGTATTGGGCTACAATATATTTATACATATAGATCATAGTATAATTTGGTTCCTAATGAATAAACCAATGGTGAGCCCTCACATCATACGATGGCTCGTGATCTTACAAGAGTTTGATCTCACGATGATCGATTGTAAAGGCACCAAGAATGTTGTTGCTGATCATTTATCTCAGTTGCAATGGGAGAACAAAGAGGATGAATATCCAATTTCTAACCATTTTCTTGATGAACTTCTCTTTGCAGGTGTGATAAACAATCACTTACCCATTAATACAAATTGGTATAATAGCATTCTCACTTATCTACTTACATAAGAAACACCACAAGGGTTAGATGTTAAAAAGAAACAACAGTTTCTTCATCGAGCCAAATATTTCATGGAAACAACAGACACCTTTATAAGGTATGTCCTAATGGCTTGGTTTGATGGTGTGTTCCTGATGTAGATCAATTGTGAGTTTTCCAAGATGCTCATGAGGGCCCTTGTAGGGGTCATTACATAGGGAGACAAACAACCATAAAAATCTTGCTTGCAGGATAATATTGTCCTACATTGTTTCGGGACACTCATCATTTTGTCCAATCTTGTGAGTGCTACCAACGTGATAGGGGAATGACTACTAAAATGTAGGGTCCACAATAATGGATTCAATCTTTAGAAACCTTTGACATATGGGGAATTAATTTTATGAGTCCTATTACACTAATGTCCAAGGGAAAAGCCTACATTGTTGTTGTTGTTGACTATTTTACCAAGTGGGTAAAAGTAGCTATTGTTACAGACTATACATCATCTATTGCTACACGATTTGTTCAACAAAAAAGTGTAAACAAGTTTGGTATGCCTCATGCACTTATTTTTGACAATGGTACACATTTTACAAGTTCAACTTTTCGAAAGTTAATACAACGCTTAGGAGTTGAGCACAAACTGACTGCACCATATCATCCTCAAGCGAATGGTCAAGCCGAGGTCACCAATAGGGAGATCACAAAAATATTGACACAAACCATTAGCAAGTATAGGTGAGACTAGAGAACCAAACTAAATGATGCTCTTTGGGCATACCTCTCCACATGGAAACTCCCTATAGGCTACTCTCCCTATGAGTTAGTGTACAGTAAACTTTTGATGCTTCCTATTTAAGTGGAGCTCCATACACTATCCACAGCATGTGACCTCAACCTTGACCTCAATCTAGCACAAAAAGAATAGTTAATGAACCTTAACTTGCTAGATGAGAATCGACTATCCACCCTCTCATCCAATGAACTGCACAAGGCCTTTAACAAACAATGTCATGACCTAAGGATTAGGAAAGTCAAATACCAATCAGGAGATAAGGTTCTTTATTGGAATCCCGCACATGTACCACAATGAACTAAATTTTAAATGATGTGGGAAGAATCTTATATCATTCATGAAAATTTTCCTTCAGGGGCCATGATGATCTACAAACCTAAAAGCTCAAATAAGAAGTTATTGGTTAACATTTAGCAAACCAAACCCTTCCATGAGCCTAAAATAGTCAGTACTAATACTACCTCTATTGGTGGACAACCTTGCTCATTATTTTAGATCTCCTCCTTCCAATTCAGTTGTGGGGGAGATGGCCACCAATGCTAACCATTCTAAGCCTTCAGTTCCTTTGCCTTTTTTGTTTTACACATTGTTCATCTTTACTTATTTTTGTTTTACACCATCGTTAACATTTTTACTATTTCTTTGTTTGATTTATTCTTATTCGTCACATAATAAGTGCTCATGATGGTGGGTTGTATTATAATAAGTGTTGATTGCTAATGTTTGGTTTTTACCTTTGACTTTCAATGTTGATGCTAAGATATGGTTTCTTTTGATAAAATAGGCAATGAGTCCACGTCACCCAATAATCCATGCAACTCTATGATCTCCCTTGTTTTGGAAATGTATTGTCCCTTTTCTAAGAAAACTTATTAATGAATTGGTACCTTAGTACTCTTTGAACCAAGGAAAGATTCAAATGGATGGAAAAGGGTGTAACCTCAAGGGGATTTGACGCATTTTTGCTAGCTATTCTCTTGGATACTTAGATGTTTTTCATAGGTTTTCCACCATCCCGCTCTTAACCAAATATCAGGGAGTTGACTAAATCAAATAAGTCTTTGCATGGTGTGGTTCTCACATTCATAAAAAATTGGTGTGAATTCAAAGCACACCCCTTAGACATAATAAAGAAAAATGGACTACAAGCACTATTTATGGCACTGGAAAGACATGTTACTCATGCTTGAAGGTTCCCTCTAACTAAGGCCCTTTCTCACTTCCTGCTTCTTCTCTTGTTGGGATGTGGTGGCTCTGTGACACATTCTTATTACTTCGAGAGGATGGGTTGGTCAAGTGTGTTGACACAAGATCACTGGATGTGGATAGTTGAATCTGGATTTGGATAGAATTTTATTAAGTCACCTTAACCACATATTACACATGGGACTTTACACAACCTAAATTTTTGGGATTCCATTCCATTCTCTCCTCTCTTTCCATATTGCTTTCCACATTCCACCTCATTGCCAATTTTATGATGAGTCTATATCTTAGTTGATGCATTCTTAGTCTTCGGTAAAACTCTTGTGGGTAAGTTCTTAACCTTTGTTTCCATATGTCATTCTGAGAGCCCATAGACTCTTTGGTTTGTAGGTTTGTTAGGGCATTTAGGGCATGAGCCTGCTTTGGGGAGGACCCACTTGAGGACCCACTTGCATTTCTTTTTGATGTAATCTTTAAGCTTGTTCCCTTTAACATTTCTCGTAATCAACTATTTCTCATTCACCCCATCAATGACATTCATTTTTGTTTTTGTTTTATTGGCTTCACCATTGTTATTTCTCTTATCCTTCTTGTTCTTTAAAGTTTTTCACCCTATTGCTACTAGAGGTTTGCTCTTAGACATGGGGCCTTATCACAAATTTTTCCATTGCATAATTATCTTACCCCTACACCTTGGGTAGTTATCAGTCATAAACCTCTAACCAGTATCTACCATACCCACAACCTAGCCAATGTGCTTTATATCGAGGCAAGGTATTAGCTGCATTAGGTTTTATCTACCCTTGCTAATCCATGAGTGTGTTGTGTGTGCAAATAGTGATTACATGAATAATGGACTGGGATAAGAGGGAGCACTTAGGATGGACTAGAGCTAG
Organism: Gnetum montanum; assembly: GCA_015680685.1. Lineage (NCBI taxonomy): Eukaryota > Viridiplantae > Streptophyta > Gnetopsida > Gnetales > Gnetaceae > Gnetum > Gnetum montanum. The sequence continues at coordinate 405,694 of MNCI01023058.1, read as the reverse complement.
AGCGTTTACACAAGGAACAAGTTTGGACATGTGGCTATGGATGAATAATAGTGTGCACAGTTTTGACATCGGCAGCAACGTGCCTCATTTTCTCTCTCTCTCTCTCTCTCTCTCTTTTCAAGCTATCGAATGAGGGTTTGGATGTCATCTATGTACAATGTTCGCTACAATGGGCATGAACACCAATGTTGTAATATATTTTTTGATCCATTTCCTAGGCACTCTGAGTCTATCATCCCATGTCATTGTCAGTTGTCATTCAATCAATAATCCCATACCTTCCCAATATTTTGTAAGGAACTCGAGGACAAGTTTTCATTTAATCATGGGGGTATGATGAGTCGTGATATCAAGTCCATGATATCAGATCTTGCTAACCGATATCGGACATCCGATATCAGACATCTGATATTGGAACCTATCTCATTACCTATAAATAAGAGGCAGGTGCACTTGGTTTGGTAGTTAGTTCTAAGTTCCTTACGTGAACTCTTACAGTTTCTCCCTCTTAGAGTTAGAATTATTTCTGAGTGCCTGCAGTAGGAGTCATAAAGTGAACAGATCTTTATTCAAGCATTGTATACCTGAGCACACCTTGTGTCCAGAAATAAAGACAAACTTTGTGATAAACCTTGCAGCATTTAGAATATCTTATCTCTCATCCTTAACGTTATTTACAGTTCTTTAATGCTTTCATTAGTTAATTAATGTTGCTTTTATTGATTCATTAATTTTCAAAAGTAAGCACACTCAGTACGATCACTTCGAACATGCGTGGAACACTTGGTAACCCAGTAATGATTAGTGTTTAGTAACCCTAGGAGTGTTACACCAGTTTAGGATGTGTACGAAATGTGGCAGCAAATGTTGGTGTTAGGACTAGTTAGGACCTTGCTGATTACTTAATCTAAATTAGTTATTCAATTAATTCACTTCTTCCCTCTTTAGCACCAGGACAAAAAACATAAAAAGCATAAAAATCATATACCTCAAGTTTCCTTAACCATACAATCATGCCATACAAGTAAGCTTGGGAAGACAACGATCACCTAACCCATCCTTGTTCTGTGAAGGTGCATAAGCACTTAGTCCTTGGAGTTCGACCAGATCATGCGTAACACTCATATTCATATGGTTGAGCGTAGGGGTACCTCACCACTCATTAAATGTGTAAGAAATAATTGAGAGAATAAATTGAGAGAACTTTAATTACTTCTTTAATTAATATGAAATCTTCCAATCGTATAAAAAAATAGCTTCAACAAGTAAACTTGATAAATGAACATTTTGTAAAATTTTTACTTGATAAATGAACATTTTGTAAAATTTTTTAGTTCTTGAATATGATAGAGAATACCTCTATTTATAGGCTTATTGATGAGTCCTGATATCAGACCCTCGATATCGGACTCTTGATATCAGATACGCGGTATCGGAGATGCCGAAGCGATATTGAACATGCGATATTAGAACTTGTCTCGTTGGCTATAAACAAGAGATAGGAGAACTTGTTTTGGCATTAGTTTTTAGTCCTTCAGCTGACCTCTTGTAGTTTTTCCCTTCCAAAGTTAGAATTATTTCTAAGTGCCCGCAGTAGAAGTCATAAAGTGAACGGATCTTTATTCGAGCATTATGTACCTGAGCACACCTTGTGTCCGGAAATAAAGAAGAACTTTGTGATAAACCTTGCAATATTTAGAATAGCTTAATTATTACATTTAATGTTATTTACTATTATTTGATGCTCTCATTAGTTAATCAATGTTGTTTCTATTAAACTATTAATTATCAACAAATTAACACACTCAGCACGACCACTCCGAGTATACGTGGCAACACTTGGTAACCTAGTAATGACTAGCGTTTGGTAATCCCAGTAGTGTTACACTGGTTTAGGATGTGTCCAAAGAGTAGGAACGAATGCTGGTGTCAGGACTAATTAGAGAATAGTTAACTAGTTAAATCAAATTAGTTATCAAATTACCTCATTTCTCTCTTTTAAGCATCAAGAAAATAAAACATAAAATAATAAAAATCACATATCTCGAGTTTACTTAACCATACAATTGAGCCTTACAAGTAAGCTTGGGAAGATAACAATTGCATAAATCATCCTTGTTTTGTGTAGGTGCATAAGCACTTAATCCTCGAAGTTCGACCAGATCATGCGTGAACACTTGTATTCGTATGGTTGGGCATAGGAGTACCTCGTCACTCATCGTTGGCATCGTTGCCGAGGATTTTTTTTTTTTGTGCACTGATTAGAACTTAGGAAATCCTTCCATCCTTGGAATGAACCCTTAAGGTCAACCATCTTACAATTACCAAAAAAGGGTATCGTACACTGAATAATCAATCATGTCTCCTTCTTCTTATGAGAGTGCTTCATCGACTAGGTCCAACACCATGAACAATTGAAGGTGGGATGCACATGATGATCTGCTAGTGCCCCAACAATTTCACATGGTATACACTCATCCTGATGAGTATGTACCATATTTTACCTTTATCCTCCACGAAGATTAACAGCTACGATGGCGTGATTTAGAAGGTAACATAGTGTTACCTCCCAATCACTCGATCCCAAGAATGCTTCTTCATGCTCTCACATGAATTGGTATGTAGCACTTACAATCAGAGTACATTATGCATAAGCAAGATTCAAGAGATTATCGACCCATGGAGGCACAATGCTAGAGGGATTTGCAATAGGAGATACATTACAAATCTATGATGGGGAAGTGGTCTCAGGATGTCCCATATGTCCTAAGTGAAAATGAGGGTGGTGAACCTATCTCAGGAGGTTTTCCAAAAACAATCTTCCTCTCATTGACTTCGGTCAAGAAGTTGGGTATCAGAATCTTCATTCAACTATTCATAACCCAGGTTCTAGTACCAATGGACATAAAGGGTTTGAAAAAGGAACATGAATGCCTAACAATGATGGACATTTCGATCATAACCGTGACTGAGGCCGTGACCACCAAAGAGAAGATGACAGGTGTCATCACAGCACCAGTCCTCCTTCCTCTTCACCTTCATCATCTTCTTCCCCCTCTCCTTCAGGATTTGAACATAATTGCAAAGGACAAGACCATGAGGATAAGGGTAGGCAAGATAGAAATCATTGGTAAGATAGTAAAGAAAGGAGGTGAGGGCATTCCAAAGAGACACATCATGAAATAAGGGAGACTAGGGAAGATAGCATGATTACGATGAACCCCTACTTGCCACCCAAAGTATGTTAGATATCACAGAGGTTGTTAGGATCCCAACTAGGCAAAAGAAGGATAGTAGGATCAAAAGACTTGACATGAATAACATCCCACAATTTGAAGGGGGATACAATGCTAATCCTCAAAACCATTTACAAGCATTCCATGATGCATGTGCCTTGCAAAATATAGAAAATGAGTGGCAAAAGCTAAAGTTGTTTCCACGAACACTAATCAAAGAAGTGGAAAGCTAATACCAATCCTTGAAATCAGAATCCATTCGTCAATAAAGTATTATGTTAGAACTATTCAACGATAAGTATCAAACGTACTCTCATGTGTCCAACCTATGTAAGCAAATCCAAAGATGGAAACAAGGAGGATACGAACCCTTGGATGCTACCATGGGCTGATATTATACATTATTACATCGTTGCCTTGGCCATGGTTACTCGCAAAAGGAACAACTACACCATCTCGTAGATGGGCTTAGGTACGAAACACAAAGAACCCTTGGGACTTATGCCTAAGGAAGGCTATCCGAGCTTAGAGCCCATCAAATACAAAGATTATTAAAGCAAGTTGCCAAGGAGGAAGGTGAGTTGAGGAAAAGAGAAAGTGTAGAGGAGTACAACAAAGATCCTTCCCTCCGAAAGAAGGAAATTAGATTTTGTGAAGATGAAGAAGAGTCACCACTTGAAGAGATGGTGAGTAGAAAGACTTTGCCCATTCAAAAATTTTCATTAGAAGTATTGGCAAAGGTTGATCAAATGTGGAACTCCCTAGACAAAAAATTTCAAACTATCCTAAAAATAGTAGAGGAGTCTAGAAAACTAAGTAGTGACTGAGAGAGGAGGAAAAACAAAGAAGATGAGTATACATGTAACAAAGGTAAGGGCAAGGTTGTTGTCATTGAAGAGGTTGTGGATTTAGACATGAACAATGATGATGGATGTGATATTTGCCAATATGACCATCCTAAGAGATGTTGCCCAATGGTCTCACATCTACAAGAGTCTAGGGTTTATGCACTAAACCCATGATTAAATAGATGGAAAACACCCAAAAGGTTACCTTATCCTCAAGGTAACCCAAGCCAATTCCACCAATCCTTGACATATTATCTAAGTGGAGCTCCACCACAACTAAATGAATAGTATCAATGGTGGCAACACCCACAATCATGGGGAATGCCACCACCACATCA
>MNCI01023058.1:387141-400321 GCA_015680685.1 Gnetum montanum | reverse complement strand
GATTGGATTAAAGCTGGTCATCTTCCTAGGAAATTCTCTAATCCTAGAATTCCTCTTATATATTTGCAAATCATTAGAAATGAGCCTGGCAAATCTCTTTTGGATTTTGGTTCTGGTGTTAACTTAATCTCTCAAGAAATGTACAAAGCCTGGAACTTGCCTCCACTAAAAAAGAGTAACATTCGTTTAGAGTTGGCCAACTAGTCCATCACTGTTCCATTGGAACTAGTGGAGGAATTTATCACCACTATTTGTGGGTGGTCATATCCAACCGATTTCCTAGTGATCCAAGTCAACAACTATAAGGGGGACTTTTCAATCATAATGGGAAGAGCATGGTTGAGTACGATTGATGTGCACCTAGGAATACGTGATCTTTCCCTAGATATATCAAAGGAAAATGCATTTGGGAATATCGAGAAGAAGAAAGTTCCATGCATCGTAGACAGTGACACAAGGTGCAACTGTGTGCAGAAGTCCCGGTTTGTACAACGCTTAACATTGTTTGCATGCAACCAGTGTGCATAAGTAACTAACATACAAAGATGCCTATACGCAGCAGCCACAAGATAGGAAGGCACCCAGTGGTTGACAGCTAACCAATAGAGCAATTCAACTTTATGCATGGAACCAACTGAGGGCTTGACTTGTGCCTATATCGATAGCATAGATGCATTAGAGCAAGTGCATCACCAACTTCCAAGTATTGACATCAAGAATATCAACTGGGGGAAGTTGGAAATCCCTAACGAGTTTAAGTAAGAGCCCTTGAGTTAAAACTGTTGCCCATTGGTATGGAGTATACATTTCTCAAGAATAGAAAATCAGCAATCATTAACACTAAGCTCTCTCCTCAACAAAAAGAAAGATTACTGAAGATGGTAAACAAATGGTCAAAAACCTTTGCTTGGTCATATCCCAAATTAATTGGAATAGATTCTAGGACATGCCAACATAGAATTTACACTGACCTCTCTATGAAGCCTCAATGAAAATCACAAAGATGATTGAACCCAAAGCTTAAGCAAGTAGTTAAGGAAGAAATTGAATAACTTTTGAAGGTTGGGTTCATCTATCCCATTGTTGATAGTGAATGGGTTAGTCCATTAGTCATTGTGACTAAAAAAGATGGTAAGTGGAGGGTGTGTATAGACTTTAGGCTATTAAATATGGCAACATTTAAAGACCATTTCCCATTGCCATTCGTTGACCAAGTTTTAGATACCATTGCAGGGCATTGCTACTATTGTTTTCTAGATGGTTACAGTGGGTACAATAAAATTCAAATTGCACCAAAAGACCAAGCCAAGGTTACATTCGCAAGTCCTTGGGGAACATTTACATAGAGGCAGATGTTGTTTGGCTTGTGTAATGCTTCAGCAACATTTCAATGTCTGGTTCTCAGTATATTTCAGCAACAAATCGAGAATGGTGTGGAGGATTTTATGGATGATTTCTTCACCTACGGAGTGGACTTTGAATAATTATTGGACAGATTAGAGCAAGTACTGAAACGATGTGTTGAAACCAACCTAAGGCTTAATTGGCAGAAAAGCCATTTAATGGTTTAATAGGGCATTGTATTAGGGCATAAAATTTTACAAACAGGGATTGAGGTAGATCCTAAAAAAATTAAATTCATCCAAGGAATCACTCATCAACCTGAAACCATAAAAGACATTCAATCATTCCTTGGACATATTGGCTAATATAGACGCTTCATTGAGAACTTTTTGAAGATCACAAAATCATTGGTAGAATTAACAAAAAAGTATGTATCCTTTGAATGGACCAAGGAATGTGAGCTAGCTTTCTAAACCTTGAAACATAAGCTCATTGAAACACCCATTCTACAAGCTCCTGACTGGTCCAAACCATTCCATATAATGACTGATATGTCCAATTTTGCTTTAAATGCCATACTTACACAGTTAGATGACCAAAAATGTCCCTATTACATTCACTATGCAAGTCGAAGTATTGTTGGTGCACAACTCAACTACACCACAATAGAAAAAGAATTAATGGTTGTAGTGTTTGCACTAGAAAAATTAGGCTATAAGATATTTGTACACATGGATCATAGTGCAATTTGGTTCCTAATGAATAAACCAACAGTAAGCCCTCACATCATACAATGGCTCATGATCTTGCAAGAGTTCAATCTTACGATGATTAATCGTAAAGGCACCGAGAATGTTGTTGTCGATCATTTATCTTGGTTGCGATGGGACAATAAAGAGGATGAATACACAATTTCTGATCACTTCCCTGATGAACTCTTCTTTGTAGGTGTAATAAACAATCAATCACCCACAAATACAAATTGGTATAGTAGCGTTCTTACCTATCTTCTCACACAAGAAACACCACAAGGGTTGGACATTAAGAAGAAACAACAATTTCTCCACCAAGTCAAACATTTCATGGAAATTAATGGATACCTTTACAAGGTATGTTCTGATGGCTTGGTCTGATGGTGTGTTCTTGATGTAGATCAATTGTGAATTCTCCAAGATGCTCATGAGGGCCCTTGTGGGGATCATTACGCTAGGAGATGAACAGCCATTAAAATCTTGCTTGTAGGATATTATTGGCCTACATTATTTTAGGATGCCCATCATTTTGTCCAATCTTGTGAGTGCTACCAATGCAATGGGGGAATGACTGCTAGAATGGAGGATCCACAACAATGGATTCAACCCTTAGAACCCTTCGACATATGGGGTATTGATTTTATGGGGCCTATTACACCAATGTCTAATGGAAAAGCATACATTGTTTTTGCTATTAACTATTTTACAAAGTAGGTAGAAGCAACCGTTGTTACCAACTGTACATCATTTACTACTACATAATATATTCAACAACAAATCGTAAACAAGTTTGGCATGCCTCATGCAGGTGCGAATTTTCGGAAGTTGATGCAACGCTTAGGAGTTGAGCATAAACTAACTACACCATATCATCCTCAAGCGAATGGTTAAGCCAAATTCACTAATAGGAAATCACAAAAATCTTGACACAAACCATTAGCAAATATAGGTGAGACTGGAGCACCAAACTGAACAATGCTCTTTGGGTATACCACTCCACATGAAAACTTCCTATAGGCTACTCTCCCTATGAGTTAGTGTACGATAAACTTCCAATACTTCCTATCCAAGTTGAGCTCTGTACACTATCCATAGCATGTGACCTTAACCTTGATCTTAGTCTAGCACAAAAAGAACGGTTAATGAATCTTAACTTGCTAGATGAAAATTGATTAGGAATCTTGTCATCTAACAAATTGCATAAGGCCTTCAACAAACAATGTCATGACCTGAAAATTAGAAAAGTCACATACCAACCAGGAGATAGGGTTCTTTATTGGAATCCCGCACATGTGCCACAACGAACTAAATTTCAAATGCTATGGAAATGACCTTATATCATTCATGAAACTTTTCCTTCAGGGGCCATGATGATCTATAAACCTGGAAGCTCGGATAATAAATTATTGGTCAACATCCAACAAACCAAACCTTTCCATGAGCCCAAAACAGCTAGTACTAGCACTACCTCTATTGATGGACAACCCTACTCATTATTTCAAATCTCCACCTTCCAACTCAGTCGTGGGGGAGATGGCCACCAATGCTAGTCATTCTAAGCCCTCAATTTCTTTTATCTTTTTGTTTTACACATTTTTCATANTAATGTCTGGTTTTTACCTTTGACTTTCAATGTTGATGCTAAGATATGGTTTCTTTTGATAAAACAGGCAATGAGTCCATGTCATCCATTCAACTCTATGGTCTCCCTTGGTTTTGGAACTATACTATTCCTTTTTCTAAGCAAACCTATTAATGAATTGGTGGCTTGATATTCTTCAAACTAAGGAAAGATTCAAATGGATTGAAAAGGGTGTGACCTCAAGGGGGTTCAATGCATTTGTGTTGGCTATTCTCTTGGGTACTTGAATGTTTTTCATAGGTTTTCCACCATCTTGCTATCGACTAATCTCAAGAAGTTGAGTGAATCAAATAAGTTTTTGCATGGTGTGGTTCTCACTCAAAAAAAAAGAAAAAAAAAAGAAAAAAAAAAACAAAAAAAACACACACACACACACACACATAAACAAACAAACTAGTGGGAATTCAAAGCACACCCCTTACACATAATAAAGAAACATGGGCAACAAGCACTGGTTATGGCATTGGAAAGACATGCTACCCATGCCTAAAGGTTCCCTCTTACTAAGGTCCTTTCTCACTTCTTAATTCTCTATTTTTCTCTTTTTGCGATGGTGGTTGCTTTGTGAAAGCATTCTTGTTGCTTTAGGAGGATGGGTTGGTCAAGTGTGTTGATGCAAGGTCACTAGATGTGGTTAGTTTTCATCTAGATTTGGGCTGAATTTTATTAAGTCACCTTAACCACATACTACACAAGGGACTCTACACAATCTTGATTTTGGGATTCCATTTCATTTTCTCTTCTCTTCTCATATTGCTTTCCATATTCCACCTCATTGTCGATTTTATGATTAGTTTATATCTTGGTCGATGCATTGTTATTCTTTGGTAAATTCTTATGGGTGAATTCTTAACTATTATTTCCATATGTCATTCCTAGAGCCTATGGACTCTTTGGTTGGGGGTTTGTTAGGGCATAATGGGCATGAGCCTGCTTTGGGGAGCACCCACTGGCATTCCTTTTTGGTGCGATTGTTAAGTTCTTTTCCCTTAAACATTTCTTACAATCAACTATTTCTCGTTCCACCCCATCCATGACATCCATTTTTATTTTTCTTTTATTGGCTTCATCGTTGTTATTCATCTTCTCTTTCTTTTTCTTTCGTTTCCCATCCTATTGCTATCGGAGGTTCACTCTTAGTCATGGGGGCCTGTCGCAAATTTTTCCATTCCATTACTTATCTCACCCCTACACCTTGGGTAGTTATCAATTACAAACCTCTAACCCAGTATCTACCATACCCACAACCTAGCCAATGTGCTTCATATTGAGGCAAGGTATCAACTACAATATATCTTATCTATCCTTGCTAATTCATGATTGTGTTATGTGTGCAAATGGTGATCACATGAACAATGAACTGGGATAGGAGGAAGCACTTAGGATGGACTAGAGCAAGAGCATTTACACAAGAAACAAGCTTGGTCATGTGGCCATGGATAAACAATGGTGTGCACATTTTTGACATCGGCAGCAACGTGCCTCATTTTCCTTTCTCTCTTTCTTTCTTCAAGCTATCAAATGAGGGTCTGGATGTCATCTATGTATAGTGTTCACCACAATGGTTATGAACACCAATGTTGTAATACATTTGTCAATCCATTCACTGAGCACTTTGAGTCTATCATTCCATGTCACTATTAGTTGTCATTTAGTCAATAATCCCATACCTTCCCAATATTTTGTAAGGAACTCAAGGATGAGTTTCATTCAATTGTGGGGGTATGATGAGTCTTGATATTAGACATACGATATCGGACCCTCAATATCAGACTCTTGATATCGAAGATGTTGAAGCGATATCGGACATGTGATATCGGAACCTGTCTCATTGGCTATAAATAGGAGATAGGGGCACTTGGTTTGGCATTAGTTTTTAGCCCCTTAGCCGAACTCTTACAGTTTTCCCCTTCTAGAGTTAGAATTATTTCTGAGTGCCCGCAGTAGGAGTCATAAAGTGAACGGATCTTTATTCAAGCATTATGTACCTGAGCACACCTTGTGTCCAGAAATAAAGACGAACTTTGTGATAAACCTTGCAACATTCAGAATAGCTTAATTATTGCATTTAATGTTATTTAATATTATTTGATGCTGTCATTAGTTAATCAATGTTATTTCTATTGAACTGTTAATTATCAATGAATTAGCACACTCAGCATGACCACTCCGAGCATACGTGGGAACACTTGGTAACCTAGTAACGACTAGCGTTTGGTAATCCCAGTAGTGTTACACTAGTTTAGGATGTGTCTGGAGAGTGGGAACGGATGCTGGTGTTAGGACTAGTTAGAGAATAATTAACTAGTTAAACGACTAGCGTTTGGTAATCCCAGTAGTGTTACACTAGTTTAGGATGTGTCTGGAGAGTGGGAACGGATGTTGGTGTTAGGACTAGTTAGAGAATAGTTAACTAGTTAAATCAAATTAATTATTAAATTACCTCATTTATCTCTTTTAAGCATCAAGAAAATAAAACATAAAATAATAAAAATCACATATCTCGAGTTTACTTAACCATACAATTGAGCCTTACAAGTAAGCTTGGGAAGACAACGATTGCATAACTCATCCTTGTTTTGTGTAGGTGCATAAGCACTTAATCCTCAGAGTTCGACCGGAACACGCATGAACGTTTGTATTCATATGGTTGGGCATAGGGGTACCTCCCCGCTCATCACTTACTTAACTCATACTTTTCATTTAAGGGATTAAGCATAATCATTATACACATGAATGCTCTTTCTATTTTTTTAAAAATTTTCATACAAGGTACTCAACTATAAATCTAAAGAAGAACTTTAATATGAAACATAAAATAACTAAAATTCTTAGACAACATAACAATATAAAAGCATCAACATAGACATTAGAATATTATCCAACTCATACCATCTCTAATATAACATATTTGAATGAGGACCTCAATGTGCAAGTAAAAAGAAAATTCAAATGCTCAAATGAAAGCTCATAGAGGATATTTTAAACTTGAAAATTAAAAATGATAGAATTAATAAATAAAATAATATTCTCTTCAAAAAATTAAAGTATGTTAATAAAATCAATGATAACTTTATCAAAGGGAAGGCTATCTTAAATGTGATGCTTGAACAAGAAAGGAATCATAGTGATGGAAGTGAACTTGGGCTTAAATCACTTGATACTAAATGAAGAACTATCATATCTCCAAGGTGAAACTATGCACCCAAGTTTAAGGATTTAATGCAATCAAAACTTATTATATATTACTTTGTCATAAACCTAGATATATTAAATTCCCTTACTTTATTAAAAAATCAAAATTTCATGATAATTCTCACTTGTTATCTTGAGAGAAAAAGAGTAAAAAAAATTTGTAGGTGTAGATGGCAAAAAAAATGGATATCAAAGGATGACACAACAAAATTCATGCTTAAGTAACTCTAAGAAAAATGGAACTTAAATCACAATGCAACAACTATGATTACTCAAGGTACGTGATGATCAATAAAATTGGAGAACCTTTAATTTAAAGCTTAATAGAGTTTAAGGATGAAACTAACAAAGGTATAGAAAATGCCAAAGAGAATAGTCATTAGTAAAGCCCCTAAAAGAAAAGATACTTCTTAGTCTCTATTGCTAATTTAAAGCTAGGTTTAGTCTTGACAAGACAAGTTAAGATGTTGAATTTTAACCTCTTATTAGATTAGCATAGCTAGTTTAGTTTTAGCTATTAGTTAAATTTGTTTTCTTTGTTTTTAGAGTATATTTCTTGTAAATTTTTATTTTTTTAACAATTTGGAAACATTTGATGAATTTTAGAGCTACCTTCAAATTTGATTGCTCACTCTAGTGGGATGTTCTAGATTTTGTATTGAAGTTCTAGACTTGTCCATAGTTATCTTTAAGTAGAACATCCTAACTACTTGGAACATCCTAACTCGCTGTGACAAATTATCCAACATGACATCCCAAGTGTAGGTAAATTAACCATAGGTGTGATTATAAAAGCTCTAGAATGCTTAAAACAATAACCAAGGATTTGTAGTGCAAGATTTTGGAGATACAACATAATAAGCAAGCTACAATAAGGAATATGGCATCTAATAAGAAGAAAGGTGAGACACCAAGAAGGAAAAGATCTTTAACCCAAGAAAGAGGAGATTAAAAACCCTTCTTTTACTATTGTTTAAAAGTTCCCTTTACTATTGAGAAGGATCTTAGATTTCAAAAAGTTATGCAAAGAGGAACCTCACAGTTATTTTGTTGTTATTGGATCGGCCGGTATTCTTTATCTGTTAGTGGGTTTACCTGAAAATTTTGACGTGTAAGTTTTTTTGAAATATTATTATATTTATAAAAGTTTGGACTCTTTGAATAATAATTATGAAAGTTTGGACACTTTGAATAATACCATAGTTGAAGGTACTATTTTGACAGTCAATAAAGTATTAACCTATTGATTTGAATCAAATCATAATTTCGATTTTAATGAACATGCTGAGTTATAAAATTCCAAATGTATTAGTGCTTAATTAATGGCCTGTTAAGGTTACAGCGTCCAAATTTTCTCTGAGAATAAAAATGTATCGTGCTTGCTGAATGCATCCACAACGTGTTTATGTAACAAATTTTAGGAAATCGCAACCTTCCGTGCGAATCGCAAGATAGTTCAGGATCGTCGAATTGGAGGGTCCACAATTGTTGCTATTGCTCCTTGTAATGAGCTGCACCCGCACGTATGGATGCACTGTTGAGATTCTTTGGGAATTTCAAATTCCGAATCTGTTGCGTGCTTTCGTTTCGAAACGTTAAAATGTTTTTCGCGAGGTCGCGATTGGTGCTTGTATGGACGAATTAGAGCAGAGCACATGAAATCATCAAATAATATAATAATAATCGGGGAAGGATTCCGTATTCATATTCATATTGCTATTCATCGGTCAATTTCAGTTGCAGCACAGCAGCTGAGATCATGGCCGTGGATGGCAGGTTTCTGCTGGTATTTGCTGTTGCAGTTGCCCTCCTTTCTCTTCTCATCGCTTCCTTCCTCCGTTCGGGCACGGTGCAATCACCTTTTCCTTCTTCTTTCATTCATTGTCCTCGACTTTGCAGAAACAATTAAAGATACAGGATCCTGTCTGCCCATTTTTTAGTTTTAATTCATAAATTTCAATCAACCTATTTTCTTCTTCTTTCATGCATTCATAATTCCCTAACGTTCTTTCATCAGTGATTAGAATCGATTACGGTACAGGTCAGGGAAGTTAACCCAAATTGTATTACGACCATCTCTATCGTTTTTACTATACTATGCCAGTCGGTGACGAATCGATTGTTTATACGAGTACCAAGTGAAGTGTTTGTGTTACTCCTATCTGGAGTGTTTTTACTATACTATGGGTCTAACAGAATTCAGTTGCAGAGCAATAAAAAAAAAAAAAACCTACTCAAGATAAATACCTGTGGATGTATTTCAAGAGTTTTCCTCAAGATAAACACAGAGTAAAAGGATTTGTGAGTTTATTTGTCATGGAGGATCTTTAAGTTGTTAGTTAACAAGGTTGAGTAATTCTTGTTTAATGTTATTGAGGGTACTTATGTGCTTTGGCTATCAAGGCTGCCAAACTTTTCATCTTGCCAACGGGCGTAAGCTCTTCTTATTTACCTCATACCCGAGCTAAGGTAGTCTTCTAAAGTAGCGTCTAAGTGCATCTTTTGTCAAGTTCTTACCCATTCTTTATGCAGCGTTGATGTTATTTTCTAGTTTCTACCCACTAATAAAGTAATAAGTGTAAATTTGTTAAGGAAATTTTAATGTTAAAAAAATTCATGCTCTCATCAAATGAGGATGAGCACTTTTTGTCTGTTTATGTTATTTGCTTCACCCTTTAGTCTTCTGGGTTTGGGGAGCATTTTTTATAAAAGAATTACTGGAGAAGGCAGGCAAGGGTGATATGTTGGACAACCTAGCAGTGTATCACTTATGCTCTTTTCGAACAGATGCTATGCTATAGTATACTACCAGTACAAGAAAATCACATCACAAATTTTTATCAATCACTTAGTGATGCATATAAAATTTACTTGCAGGAGGATATTCATGATGATAAAGGATGCAGCTTGCTACCAAAGAAACATTTTTGGTTAGTCAGCAAACGCGTGGTTGTTCCAAATGGAACTATTTCTGCAGCAGGTCTGTAGGTGCTGTTTGTCATCCATTTTTCATTCCTCTTTGAGTCTAATTGCGTTCTGTTGGAGTTAGCCAGGTTTTATATTTCCTTTGAAGGCGTAATTTAAGAGTAATGGTTGCTTTATTTATTTAATTATTACAAACAAAAGAAAAAAAAAACTTCTCAACTTTCGTGAAAGTTGAAGTCCTATTGAATGAAATGGGAATCAAAGATGTGATCTTTTTTCAATTGCTAAGCTAGGCAACATTTAAGCGAGGTGTTGCAGCAAGCGACGCTGGAGGCCGCAGCCATGGCACGTGATGCAGAGCGTTGGGAATGGGAGGCAAAGTGGGAGGAAGCCCTCGAACAAGCACGGACTGAAATGGAAGCCCGTTTCCGTGAAAAGGAGCAAGAGATAATTAGGCAGCAAGCCTTGCTGGCGGAGGTGGCGCGGGCTTGTTTGGTGGACGAGATTCAGGCCCAAGTGCGAGACGAACTGCTCCAGGAGGAAACTACCCGAAGAGAATGCGAGGTGGTTGAGCATGCTCAGCAAGAGCGAGAACAGGAGGAGGAGGCATAGAGACAGCGCCAACTAGACCGGGCGCATGAGCAGAGCGCACGCCAGTGGGTTAGAGCTGTTGGGTATCAACTGTGACTACATGTGGGGGGAGCTCCAATGCCACATCTGTTGGACCTTGACGTGTTTCCACCTAGATGCGGGGACGTCGACAGAGGATTGAAACCGACGTGAATCGGCAATGCAAGGACTCTAACAGGTCGCTAGCTTTGTGGACACGAAGCTCTATCGTAACACGTTGGACATTCTCCATGCTCTCGAATGTCCACATTGCACCTGTCAGAGGCTGTTGATGAGCTCGTAGTAGGGCTATGGTGTTCTGTACCCCCCTGGCCCCCTTGGCTTGTTTGGTTTAGAGTTTTTTTGACTTAAATGGATGGTGCACGGTTGGGCACAATGGGTTGAGGTCTTAAAAAACCTCCCGCTTGGGCCAATGTCGTTGACCCACACTTTGTAATCTCTTGTACTCTATTTTTAGTAATTTAATCCTGAACATTTCCTCACAAAAAAAAGAAAAGAAGAAGACATTTACCAAGAACTAAAGATGAAAATGTTATATTACCTCACTATGTTACATGATAGGGCATTTGTTACTTGCCTATGTTTCACAAGTCTCAAGGATATGAGGATGTATCCTTGAACATGTTTGGGGATTAAAGGTTTTCTGAGGACATGTTGGGGACATCTAAAGGAAAAGTTGGTAAGGAGCAAACTTTCTAGCAAGGTTTTTTGGAAATGTGCCTAGGAAGTGTTGCCGATTCAAGTATGTGTCTGGCACTTCGTTCTTAGGGGCTAATGAATTGATTGTGTATGCTATGTAATAGCATAGTTTGGAGATGTCCTTGGGATATTGTCAAAGTTGACAATGTCCCACTTACATCCTTGCACATTTTGGGATGCATCTCTATTCTTGGGATGTCTTGAATACCAAAATTTTGATTAGGATTATATATTAAAAATGGGCATTGAAATCAAGATCTAGAACAAAAAATGTATTGAATTGCATTAGAATTGTGATCCCGAGTGTATCTCTGTTCATATAAAAACACACATTTTAAAATCATGAGTTTAGAATTGGATCTACATGGTTCCACATTTCTGTATTTTGTTGTCATGCCCTATCTGCATTTGCATTTTTCTGCAGTCAGTTTCATCCAACAAAACTAGCCAAATTGAGTGAAATAAGAACATCGATGGTGGCAGTGGCACTTTCATAGTTATGCTCTTGCTGCTTGACAATAACTACTTACCAAAGCTTTCATGTACCCGACACCATGTAATTGTGAAAGCTAGAATAATGATGATGATGGCAACTTCCAAAGTATAAATACTTGAACATGTTTGAAATCTTAAGGCAGTGGTAAAAAGTTTTGTGTTTTTTTTCTTTAAAAAGTTTGTGAAAACTAAAAAGTAGGTTTCGATTACAATTTATCTTAATTGCTTTTTTGTTTGTACTCTACATGGACTCCCACTTTGCTAAATATGTGATGTACCTTATCAATGAATATTTATAAATCAATTAATAATCTCAAAGTTTATAGCCTTTCTCAATATGGAATGAGAATTTTCTAGAATGGATAATATAAACACAGAAAAGTATACTATGCAAACAATGGATCAAGGATTTGGCTCGAAGGGAATGCCAAAATGAGGATTGCATTTATCAATTCACTATGCATCTGAGGTGGAAAATAAAATGTAAAATAATATAATCTTGAAATTAGACTTCATAGCTCTAGTAATCGTGGTGAGCAAAGTAATTAACTCAATCCATCTCCCCTTCAGAGTGTAAAAAATTACCAATTCGTTACAAACATGAATAATTTAATTAATACTAAAAATTAATCTAATCATAAACATATCATAAATGCAACTAATAATAATCCTATTGTTATACAACAACGGACAAAACCTTCAATTTTTCCTGGTCAAATGGCCCCAAAGCCAAGAGTTAAGTTTCAAAAGATCATCAATCCATTTTAAGTAAGAACTAAAAATTCAACAATTCTTTTAGATTTTAAGAATTCACAAATCAGACATGGACCTAATGATACTTTCACTTCCTATTAATGGATCCAACTTTCATGCAGGGATCAATTGCCCTTGATGGCGTAATCATTAGTAACATAATATCTGATTTTTTTGCAATTGTTTTTGAATATTTACAGAAAAAAAAAACAACTTTGATTCTAGTCATTTGTGCATGCGGGATTGGTTGGGGAGATCCAGCAACAAATTTTTGCCAACTTTTTTTTTGGGGGAAAAATGTTTGAGTGATATTATTCCAAAAAAAAAAAGACTGTCTAGATGTACAAAGTGGGTCATTGACCCCAGGCCCCAAAACCATCCCAACCACATGGCTTAGAGGCCTCCCGCAATGTGTTCCTTGCTAGTAACCCAAGCCAGGACACCCCACACCTACCCCCATCCCCACCCACCAGCCCCCTAGGTGAAAACCTTGCATCCACACGACTCAACTGGTCGTGCAACCCCAAGAACAATTGCAAAAACCAATAGTTCGGGGACAGCCAACCCAAGACCCCAACATAGCCAAGACACAACAATTGCAAAAATTTTGCCAACTTTTTTTTTTAGAAAGTAGTCGGGATTATATTACCGAGAAAGAAAAACTATAGTACAAGAGATTAGAAATGGCCCTCTATGGAGGGGAAGAATCCCCTAAATCAAACAAACAAATCAACACCCAATTAGT